>PVJO010009873.1:0-67125 GCA_004026905.1 Hystrix cristata
GTCATCATCTTGCACCACTGTGCCTGCCTGTAACAAACTGGATGCTTTCTTAACTGCCCCCTCAAATGTGCAGTTTTTGCATTTTTTAAATTCTAGAACTGCATTTATGTTGCCCTTAAAGTTTTTAGTTCTTTGCTGAAATTCTCCATCTCAAGGTTTGATTTCTTGCACATATTAATCATAGTTATTTTCAACCTTACTTTTGGCGATTTCATTATACCACTTTCCATCGATCTATTCTGTGGGTTTAGTTTTGGGTTGTAGTTGCCTTCTTGTCTGCTTGAGTTTTGTTCACTTTGTGGAACTGGAGGTAGAACCCAGGAACTCACCACTGAGCTGCATTCCCAGCCCCATTTCACTTTCTTTTACCTTGAGACAGGGTCTTTCTGCAATGTCCAGGTTGGGCTCAAAATTGTGATCTTCCTGTCTCAGCCTCCGTAGTGCTGGGATTACCAGTATGCACGGCCACACTCAGGCTGCTTGGCTGTTTTTCATTGCCTGTTGGACACCACATCAAAGGCCTTGCGTCCCTTCAGACTGACCCAAGGGTCATTTTGGCCTCTCCGGGCCTGTTGGCCCTAAGCAGCTGCTGTAAGAAACGTGGCTGAGATGCAGGAGAGAAGTTTCTGGCAGAGAGGGCTGTGCTGGGGCCCAGATGAGGCAGTCTGAGACACAGCCCCTGCATCAGGAGGGCCGTCTCCCCTCTCAGCAAATGAGAAGGGACAGTGACTCCAGGAGTGATCTCTGAGAGGTTGCATTTTTCTGGAGCTGGATCACCAGGTGCATGTCATAGCTGGTGCTGACCATGGCGATGATCGGAGTTGAACTGAGAGACGTGGGGCAGACTGGCTGTGCAGCTGGACATGGTGGTGTGGGTGCTTGGGATGCTGGTGTCCACACACCTTTTTTTTTTTTTTGGTTTCTTTTACCATTGATTACCAGTTTCATTGCACTGTGGTCTGATAATATGCATGGGATAATTTCAGTTCTTCTACATTTAGTTAAGTATGCTTTATTAGCTAGTATGTGGCTTGTTTTGGAGAATGTCCCACGTGGAGCTGAGAAAAATGTGTACTCTCATGTGGTGGAACACTCTGTAGACATCTGCTAAGTCCATTTGTTCACAGATTTGATTCAGTTCTGATATTTCTTTGTTAGTTTTTTGTCTAGTTGATCTATTTGTGACAGTGGGGTATTGAAGTCTCCCATTATAATTGTGTTAGTGTTTATTTGATCTTTCATGTTCCTTAATATTTGTTTTATATAGTTAGGTGCACTGATGTTTGGTACATAAATAGTAATGATTGTTATCTCTTCCTCTTGGAGTTTTCCCTTAAGAAGTAAGTAATGACCTTCTTTGTCCCTCTTGACCAGTCTTGGTTTGAAGTTCACTTTGTCTGAGACTAGGATAGCTACCCCTGCTTTTTTCTGGGTTCCTGTTGCATGAAATACTGTTTTCCATCCTTTGATTTTCAATCTATGAATTCCCTTTTGGGTTAAATGTGCCTCTTGTATGCAGCATATTGATGGATCTTGCTTCTTGATGCATTCTGCTGATCAGTTTCTTTTGATTGGTGAGTTGAGGCCACTTACGTTGATGGTTATAGCTGTTATGTATTGACTGATCTTTGTCATAGATCTTTTCTGTTGTTGGTTTTGTGTTTCACCTCAGTTTAGCTGCTTGTTTTGCCTGGAGGATTCTTTTTTAGTGTTCTTGTAATTGTAGTTTCCTTTTTCCCTTTCTATGATATCCTTCAGAATATTTTGTAGAGGTGGTTTAGTGGTCATGAATTTCTTCAGTTGTTCTTTGTCAATGAAGTATCTTATTTCATTGTTGAATTTGAAAGATAGTTTGGCAAAGTACATTAATCTGGGTTGGAGATTGTTTTCTTTTAGTATTTGAAATACTTTGCTCCAGGCTCTCCTTTATTTCAGGGTTTGTGTTGAGAAGTCTGCCATGATTCTGATGGGTTTTCCTTTATAAGTGATTTGTTTCTTTTCTCTAATGATTTTCAGTATTCTGTTTTTGTTTTGAATTTCTGGAATCTTAATTATTATAAGTCTTGGTGTAGATTTATTTTGATCATGGCCAATTGGGGTTCTCTATGCCTCACTTATCTGTATGTCAGGTTCTCTTCTCATTGTTGGGAAGTTTTCTGTCATTATTTCTGTGAATAACCTTTTTAGGTCTTTTTCTGAATTTCCTGCTTTTTCATTCACTGCAGTTACTCTTACATTGTTCTTTTTTGCATCATCTTGCAGCTTTTGCATTGATTTTTCATGGTCTCTAGCTACTTTTATGAAGTCTTTCTTTTCCCGGTCATTAATTTCAGACCTGTCTTCTAGATCTGAAATGCTATCTTTGCTTTCATTTAATCAACTGTAAATACGTTCTAAAGAATCTTTGTTCTCTTGAATATCTGTTTGAATCTGTTTCATGGGTTCCATTTCTTTCTTGTGTTGAGTATTCAGGTTTTCTAATGCTTTCCTAAGCTCTTCTGCTTTTTTTATCTGTGTCTTCTCTAAGTTCACTGAGCAAGTCTTTCATTACCATCATCATTTCTTTTTTAACTTGCACAATTATTTCTAATCTGTTGTTCTCTATGGCCTCATTTATCTGTTTTTTAACTTTTGCTGCTATCATTTCTGAAAGTTCAGTTGGGTGACTTTGCCTTTCTTCTATGTCATTGTCTTCTAGATTGTTTTGGGGGTGCTGGGAGTCTGGGGTTGTAACTCATTTCTGTGTCTTGTCATTATTCCTTTTTATTTTGCTTTCTATGTTGGATTTTATAGTTTGTTTATGGTAGGTAGTATTGAGGCAAATATCAAGACTTTCCTAGGAAATGTCTATTCCTTAGAGGTGTCTTCTAGGTACATGTGGCTCTTGGCTTTTGTATTTGTCTCAATACCCTACTTTCCAAATTTAACCGGGATCAGAAGTTGTTGTCTATTTGGCCCAGCACTTAGTTTTTTGGTACTGGGCTATGTTGGTGATTATGACCCCAGATACTTACATTATTGTTATGCAAGTAAGTACAACTGGATTTAACAGGTGTATCACCCTGGTTATAGTGGTACATTAGTAACAACAATAGCATCAAGCATATACATGATATTGATAGACTGTGGTAACTGTTAATTTTGTATTTTAACCAAAGAAACAAGATCTAATAGCAACATCTAATATACATCAGAGTTTCTGTGCAGTGAGTTTCCCATTAGTGAAGTGGTTTTTACCCTGTATGTGGGGGAGGGTTGGGGGGTAGAGAGAGATACAGGTAATTGAAGAGAAATATAGTAGCTGTAAAGCTGGAGGATAAAAGAAGATCACTTACACATTGATCCAGAGGAGACAGGCCAGGGGTAGGGAAGGGTGAAAGTACTGGAGGTGACCAAAGAAAAGCTAGATATTATTCACTTGCGTGAAAAAAAGAGAGAAAATAAAATCAGAAGAGGCAGTTGAGGAAGGAAAGAGAAAAATGAAAAAAGAGAGATGAGCAACGCAGAAGACAGTGGAAGGAGAAATCGAAACAGCAACAACAACTAGAAGAACAGATAGAAGAAAGAAAGCAAAAGATAACCAAGTGAAAAAAAGGAAAAGAAGTGTTTATATATATATATATATATATATAAAATATATATCTATAAAAACATACTGTGAAGTTCTTCTAATGGCCACAGTCTTATGGTAGTGTCCAAGCCAGAACCCGGATTGCAGTAGTTAGTGCTGCGTATTGTGCTGATCTTGTCCTCTGGGTCTCGAGTCTAGGGCAGGGTTTTTAGCCAGTGTCTTGCTGGGGGTCCCTTGGTGGCTCGCCCACATCTCCTTACCCTTTACGACTCCGCCACTTTTCCTCAGTTGCTTGGGTATGGTTGGCTCTTCTGTGTATACACAGCTTCCTCTCCTGTCTTTTCTCTCCCAGCTGCTGAAAGCAGGGCTGGGCTTGTGCTGTGTGATGTATTCGCGGATATCTGGTAGAGTTGCTGTAGGTTGCTGTGGCAGATGTGGGGTTGGGCTGTTGCAAGGGGGGTACAGTCAAGGAAATTTTGCCTCTGGTGAATTGCAACTTGGCTTCCTTCTCTTTCTTTCCCCAGATGGCTATTGAGAGCAGGGTGGGGGGGCATTTTGTTCTTTCAGCAATGCCCACTGATGCTGCAGATCATCACTTTGGCATCTCTAGGGGTTTCAGTTAGTGGTTATGGCTTGGAGAGGAAAAAAAAAAACCCAAAAAAGAAAATCCTGGTGGCTCCTTGGGGGAGGGAGCAGCTTCCTGGTCGTCTGTGTGCTAGTGTAATTGCTAGGCTAACAGTCCTTTATTTGTGGTGAGGCAGAAAGGAAAGAAAAAAAAAAAAACACCAAAAAACCGTGGGGTTGGGCAGCTGCTCAGGATCTTGTCTCCAAACTCTCCTGTTTGGCTCAGCAGTGAGAGCTGGATACCCCCCGTTGGCCCATGTGCCACCCCACCCCACTGCAGTTCTGTGGGCCAGGTGCCGGGTGCTTGCGTACCTCTGGCAGGCAGCTGGTGGCAAGGGCGCCCAGCCTCCCGCGGCTGGCGGCGCGTGGCCCAGTGCTCCCGCACCCTCGGGTCGGGGGTTGGTGGCCAGCGGTAGCGTAGCACCGCACAGGCGCTCAGGCTCCCTGGAGCTGGTGGCATAGGGGCGCGGGTGTTTGCGCCCCCCCAGGCTGGCGGCAAGGGCTCCCAGCCTCCCGAGGCTGGCAGTGTGTGGGCCGGTGTTCCTGCGCCCTCTGGCAGGTGACCGGCAGCGGCGCCCCAGAGCACAGGCACTCAAGCCCCCCAGGGTTGGCGGTGTGGGGACGGGTGTTCAGGCACCCTGGGGTTGGGGGTGTGGGCGTTCGTGCAGCCCTAGCTGGCTGCGCAGGCGCTTGGACAGTTCCCCACCGGCAGCCAGCTGCATTGGTGATCAGCTCCCTCCCTCCAGCTGTGGTGCAGGGCAGGCGCAGATCCCGTGGATAGCACGATGAGCTTTGTCACAGTTCTATAGTGTCCCACATCTGTATTTCGCCTTATCTGTAGTTCTTATCCCATGTTGGTATTCGAATAAGATTATCTGCCCCTCGGGATTTTCTTTTACCTGGGTGTTTGATGAATTTTCACGGAGCAACTCCAACATAGCTAGCTGCTCCTCTCTTCAGCCATGTTGGATTCCCTGAACTTTGGCTTTTTATTGTGGTTTAACTGATGCTAGTTTATTTTAAGAACCTATAAATTGTGTCTGTGTGTATACACATCTGTGTTCGGACATGTTATGATAACTAGGGAACTGCAGAGTTAATATTTTAAATTTTAATCAAATTTTTAATAATGCTGAGGATTGAGTCTAGAGCCTTGCACATACTAGGCAAGCCCTCTACCACTGAGCTACACCTCTAGTCCATTTTGAAAAGGATTTTAGATATCATCACTGGGCTCAGTCTTCCTTAGCAGGCGTTTAGGGCTATCAGGAGGCCAGTAAACCTTGAAAGATGACTGGCTGGCCTGTTGGAATACTAATATCAAATTGCCTCCATTAGCATATAACCCGGTGTACTTTGGGAATTTTGAAGGAAAGTAGGTGGTTGTTGAAATACTTTTAGTTTAGTTGTTTTGCTTAGGTTACTGAGATACGTGACATTTCCATTAGTGTTAGCCCTATTTTAAAATTTGTATTTGTTTTTGAGTAGGCTAATCTGATGAGCCTAGCTCACCTTTGCCCTGTTGGTTAGCTTTGCATGCATTGTGTATACAGTAGGAGATTAGATAGTTATATTGTACTCATCCGGAGGAAGCGCGCACAGACAAATAATGGTGTATGTATTAGAACCTTGCAGGAGGACAGTGAATTATGATGCCTCACGGCCTCCGATGGGCTTCCCTTCTTTGGTAATTGGCCTGTTTTGGTGTAGCCCATTTCCCCTTAGCAAGGTCAGTTCTCCACTCTTGTAATGGCACCAGATCCAGAATATATCAATACCCTTAACCTGAAGTGATGTGTATTTAAACTTTTCATTTACTGCACAACTGGTTCTAAAAAAGCAATAAGAGAAATAAAAGTCTATCTGGCGCCCATCCTCCAAGAACCAAATACATCTATGTTTTTATTTTCCTCCTGGTCCTTTTATGTATAGACAAATGCTTTTCCCCTTTAAACATAATCTTAGTTACAGCTTACACATACCTTTTTATCCTGTGCTGCTTCCTTGCCTACGTTTATATGTTCAGCCTAGGCGAGTACCTGGAGATTGTGGAATGTGTTTGGGAGGTGCTGTTTTCTGCTTTTTGTTTTCCCACTAGGGCAGAATAGTTTTTTCATTATTGACGGACGTTTCTCATTAACCCAAAGGAGTAGCAGGATTCAAGGAGCAGGTTTGCTGGTTAGTCTGATATTTAGCAGCTTAGATTGAGATTTCATGGTAATAAAGTTGATCCATGTTCTGGTATTTTATGTGGGGATAATTTATTAGCGTATCATGATCTCTGAGTTTTTAATATATATTTTTTGAACAAAATATTCTGTATGTGGGTATAGGGGTTTCTTCCTTTGACCACCTTGCCCGTGGAGAAGTAGTGGCTGGGACATTTGAGATTGAAGATATTATATAGAAATGATGGAGGGTGGTTAATTTGGTACATAGGCTAACTCTGGCATGGTGAGGAAGGGCTGCTGGGAACCAAACTTAGGAATGAATGACAGGAGAATTCCCAGGACTCCCTCCATACCCTTGTTATGGTTTGCTGTGGTGTGGGTGTGTCGCCCAAAGGCGGAAACTTTTTGTTGGAAACTTTGTCCCCAGTGTGGTGGTATTGATGTGTTGGAGGCTTTAAGAGGTAGGTCCTAGTGGATGGTGGTTGGGTGAGGGGCACCATCTTTGGAAGGGATCGATGCTGGTCTCAGAGACTGAATTGAGTCCCAGGAGAATGGATCATTACAAAGGGAGCCTGGCACCTCGTTTGACTTACTCATCTGCAGACGCTGCTCCCCTCTTCCTCTTGCGTACTCTCCAGCCATGATGCCGTCTGCCCTGTTGTGAGGCAGCCAGCAGGCAAACAAATGGCACGATCGTCCTCTTGGACCGCCAAACTATGACCCCAACAAGTCTCAAGGGCTTGTGATAGCAACACAAAGCTAACACAACCCTGGGATGAAAAGGGGACCCCAGCTTGCAGCGTCCCTCTAATTCTTTTATTTTCTAGCTTAGAAGAAGTAGAATTCAAAGTTTTGTAGGATAAGTTCTTGTCAAAACCAGATGAAACAAAAATACTCTTTGTCAGACTGAAACTCGTTAGCAGTTTTTCTCCTCTCTGGAAATAATATTTTTGTTCAATAATTTATCTTGTTCTATGTGAAAAACATAATATTCCATTTTACTAAGTTATTTAGTTTTTGTCCCTTGGATCCTGTCAAATAAACTGACAACTATATTCTTCAGATAGCTTGGAAACAAACAATTTTGTTATTAGGTTGAAATAATATAGTTTGAATTGAAATGAGGATGGCAATCAATGTAGCGTATACAAGCTGGCTATTAAATTTTATTATATGTTTTTCGTGTACCTATTTTTAATATAATCTTAATTTTTAGAATTTTGAAGAGCCCTTTCTTTTTTAAAACTTTTTAAACTTTCTGATGGATTTTTGGATGTTTGCCTGGAAAACTTCATTACTGAGAAAATGCTCCTTCCTTCTCTTCATAGGTTTTGATTAAAAATTAATTATTGAATGAACTGTATAGTATTTTTACTTTTTGATAAACTACATGGATTTACAAAATAGATAAATTGGAGTCAGTTATTTTCTCTTTCAGAAAGTAACTGTTTTAGAAGAATTTTAAATACCATCTCTCTGAAGCATTTAAAATAGAGCTTGATTAACTAAGCTAGAACTTATGGTCAACCGTAAGAAAGCAGTGTTTCTTGTGTCTGATATATTTAGGCCTGTTTTCCCTGTTCGTGTTATGAGTAGCATTTTTCTAGAGTCTGTCACACCCTGGTAAGGGGGTATGTCTCATTCGTTTGTGGTGTGGTGGCTAGCTGGCCTAGCCGGTGTATTAATTGGTCCAAGCTTTGGGTTCTGTCCCTGGACAGGCCAATTAATTTTTAAAAATAAATTTATTCATTTATTTATTTAAAGTACTTTAAGTGTTCTCTGTCCCACACATAGTTAGACTGTACTCTGCTGGCCGGCACTGGTTGCCCGTGAATACTTATGAACAGATATTTTAGGCGCAACTTTTTTTTTTTTTTGCAGTTTTAAGACAGCTGTTTTAAATTTATTGCTCTAAATAATTGGAATAATTCAGAAGAGGTTTTTCCAGTTTTGTTGTCCTGGAGAGCCAGAGATTAGTCAGCAAAGCTCCCTTCATTGAGGATTTTTGAAAATAATTTAAAAATTTATTTAAAAATAAATCCCAGTTAGTGTTTAGTGCGTACTTCTGCACTAGAATAGGGTTCCACTGATTCTGTGTTTATTTGGTAATTATCATAAACTCTGTCAAAGTAATAGTTACCAGCTTTTATGGCTAATTTTCTAGACAATTTTAGAAAACAGATCAGAAGGTCTTAGACTTCTGTGAGACCGATAGAATTTGTCTTAGTTTTCTCACCCTCCAGGTAAAGGGAGATTTCTCTGGGAGGCTTCTAAGGTCTCACTGTGCATTTGTCCCCGCTGCATAGTTGGGATCCCAGATACTACTGCTACGAGGTTGCCCACTCCCTACCCCTGTTCCTAGGGGGTAGAATATTCTTTGTTGAAATTAGAATATGGAGCTGGACATGGTGGCATGTACCTGTAATCTTAGCACTCTGGGAGGCTGAGGCAGGAGGATCACAAATTTCAGCCCAGTCTGGATAATTTAGCAAATAATCTAATGGGTAAAACAGCTAGTGAATGTTCTGACATCTTACTATGATCCATTTTAAGTTTCATTGTTGATCTGCGGAAATCCCTGTAAAATGTGGCATTCTTAAGATACCAGAATTGATATCAGAATTTATCTGTTTCCCTTTTAGTTGACATTTCTAAACAAAATTATGGTTGAAAAATAAAATTGAATTGGCTGGAAAAAATACATTGAAAAAGCTTTTTGGAAGGGGATGGTGCAAACTTCTGCGCCCTTAGATTATTTGCTAAAAGACGGAAATTTAGACATTCAGACGGAAATTTAGACATTCAGAGAGTACAAACAGGACGCTAGTCAGATCTTGTTTGGCGGACTTTGAAGAAATGTCTTTCAGCAGAAAGCTGGGTCGGTGGGTATACACAGTTAAATCACAGTTACCGTGTTTTGAGTCCTCATTTTCGTAAACCATTTTAAATAGTGTTTTGGTGACGTTATTTCACTGTGCTTAGTAAGTGTGGTTATCAGCAGCAGCTCAAATAACAACACCCTGCCAAATTCTGAAAATTGAATTCTTGCTCACACTTAACTGTTTTGCAAAGACAAGACAGGATGCCCTTGCTGATCGGGATACCTTGTATCAATTTGTGTCAGCACTGGTAATGGTAGTTTGTGTGTGTATGTGCATTTTATTTATGTGCAATTTTGGGAGGTGACTCCTATCTGAGGATTTGTTAAAAACTGTTTAAACTGTGTTTGATGGTGTTTTCTGGGTGTCTGTGAGTGCCTGAAATATTCTCCAACCATATGCAAATGCTTTTTGGGTATCTATCCTTTAGGGTTGTCTAAGCTACTTTGCTGCTGGTGCGGGTAATTGAGCTCTGATCACAAACAGCTGCCTTAACGCCTTAGCCCAGCAGATGGGAGGTGTGGTCCTGAAAGGACAGTAATGTGGAAGGCTGGAAAGCCCATTTAGATGTTTTATACACTAGCAAAATATAGATGCTCCTAACGGCTAGTCTTGTCTTTGTTGCAGGTGTCTGAACTCTCAGCCCCACCTAGCATTAGGGTGGTTGGCTCGGGGTGAACCTGGATTTAGGGCAAGGCTGCTAGGAGGCTCTCAGAGTGTCGGACTCTCACCTCTCTGTTCCGTGTCCTCTGAGTCATCCCTGTTTGCAGGTTGGCTCTCCTCATGTGGTCGTGAGGTGGCCGGCACATCTTCATCCTGCATCCTTCTAGGTGCCAAACCTCTGGCAAAGTTTCCCTGAGCAGCTCAATGTCCCTGGTCTCTGGGCCTGATTAGCTCTTAGGTCTGTGCCTGAAAGAATGGTTGCCATGACGGAGCACCGTGCTCTAAATGGCCAGTTCTAGCTACACCACTGGTGAGAACTGGTGTGTGTGTGTGGAGGGGGAGGGTGCTGAGTGTTCAAAGGAAATCACAGAAGCTGTTCCCAGAAGCAGGGCGAAGGTGCTGGCTGCTCAAGGAATGACAAATGCTGACCACAATGATTAGGGTATTTTTTGTTTTCCACCTTATAAAGTAACCGTTTTTTAATTGTGCATTTTTTTATAAGATGCAATAGAATTCTGCATAATACCAGGAAGGGAGTGAGACAAAGTAGTTTCCTGTGTTTGTGAAGCCAACATTAGAATGCCTGTTTTTAAAAAACCTCTTTTGGTGTTTGAAGCCACTTTGGGTAGAACATCCTTCTAGCAGAATGTAGATTAATGAGTCTGTTTTTAAACTTGATGTCTTCTCTGGCCAGTGTTTTTAGGACACACAGATTTAAGCTGAGACCTACATGGTAAGACTGTTTTTTGGCAAACACTAAATAAATACCAATACTTCTTGACTCATAAAGTAAGCTTGTTTTATATTTATCACTTTTCCATTTTAAAAGGCAAGAATTTAGCACTTTTACAAGGCTGCTGAGAACTAGGCTCAAAACATTTCACCAAAGTGTCAGTCTCATCAAACAAATGTTATTCAAAGCTACCACAATAAAAGTCCACTTTAACAAAGAGGTGACTTAATTGGATATGGAAAGCAGTATCCATATTGTCCCCCAGAGTTGGCCAGTTTTCTCCTGAATGAGCAATTTCTTAGGTAACTGGTTTCCTCACACTTCTGATATCATCAGGCATCTCATTATTGTTTGTTATCACCTTTCTGTGTTGATCTTACCCAGAGATGGGATGAGTAGGGTGGATACACCGACCTGGTAACCTCGTATTAGTCAGCTGTGTATTCTTTGGGATGTTACTGGTCTGTCTTCATCAAGAAAGCTGAAAGCATTTAGTGTTCTTATTAGTGTATTTAAGCCCGAATGAGCCTTTCCCAGAACTGGGATTACAAGGTTTCAAATCAAGAGAGTGTCAGAGAAGCCAGGATATTTATGGTTGGATGAACCAAAATCTAATTTTGAGTCTGTTCTTTAATTGAAGGATTATCTAGCTCATTACGTATTTTTTTCATATTTATTTTCATAATTTCTTCTGCAGTATTTCCAGAAGTTTTGGGAGCCCAAAATGTTTAAAGGAAAATAGACTCTAGAAAGGATTTGTATTTCATACCATATTACATGAAAAATTAATTAATCTTAAAATATGGTATGAGATAGAAGTCCTTTCTAAAGTGTGTTTTTCTTTAAACACTTTGGGCTCCCAACACGTCCAGATAAAGTCCAGGCGCTATGATTCCTGGATTAGGAAATGGACCTTGGTAGTAATACAACTTTGTGTATCAGCACATCCTTGCATCTGGCAGAGAACTTTCAAAAGTACCATTATCATGCTTTTTGTTACATTTGCCTTTTAAGTTTAAATGTTAGTAGGAGTGGACAAACACCGCTGATTTCACATTTCTTTTCCACCCCTGGTGCGGAGCCTTTGGGCTGATTTGATCTCAGAGAGAAGCGTTGGGGCACTGATTGGATTTGGTGCAGTGGGCCTTTTATCTTGCCTGGACCTCCTCCCTGTCCTGTGTCCTCCCAGGCCAGTGTGCCTGCGGCGGGTGTCTTCTCTCCTGCCGGCCAGCTCTTTGTGCGAGCTGTTATCCATTTCCGTGGATATGGTTTGTTACCTCTATTTGTTCTATAACTAGAAATTTGATAAGGTTATGTGCCTGTCAAATGATTTAGATGTCGGGTGTAGATGAAGCAAAGCAATTTTGACAAGTCAAACATTGGTGCGGAGAAGGGGGACGGGGATGACCTGCTGGGAGAAGAAAGTAAAATCTCTTACGACCTCACTTGCTTTCTCTTTTAACTTTAGGTCAGTACTTTAACCTCTTTAATTTGTCCCTTCTTAAGTGAATGTGACATGGTGACTTCTGGCGTCTATCTAAAGGGCAACGCAATGGAGGCCTGCTTTGGAGGGAAGATGCTGGCATTTAGGGAGATTTGGCTTTGGGTATTCTGATAAAAACATCTGGGCCTGGAAACTTTATCCTTGACTGAAGCTGAGATTAAGGTCTTAGGAGGCAAGGTTTATGAATGCCGGTGTCTCTTTGTGTGTGCGTGTTACAGAGCACCTCGTATTTTTCGTAAGCTCAGCTTCTTTGTTTTAGGTGTAGGTAAGACACTTGTTTGTCATTGTTTTTTGCAATCCAGGCAGTGATTTGATGGGTGTTGCTCTTTGGCTTGGCATATTGTCCATCGGACGAAGAGCCAGGAGGGTCTCTGATAAATGAGGTTTAAGTTGCTAAGAGCCCTCTCCTCATCCCCTGATTGAGTAAATAGCACCTCTGAGCTTTAGCAATATCTAAATCTCTTTACACATTGAATATATGGATTTGCTTTGACACCTATCTCAGCAGAAAATTCTTCATTTGCTAGCGCTGGATGGGACAATAGTGACCCCACTCGAGGTTGTCATGGCCAGAGTCGCGGCAGGAGTTGGAGCGATACTTCCAGTCTCAGTCCACTTGGTTTTGTGAGGTTATAGGATGAATGTAGATTTTCAAGTGTGACTCGTCTTGACATGGGTTTCGCTAGAATCTGAAAGCACAATTCAGAGAATTAACAAATTTACATTCAGGGTAGTTTTGTTTGAGTTTATTTAAAGAGCCCAAACACACATGATCCTTATACTAGCTCTCGCTACTGATGTATTGATGGTGCTGACAGAGAAAACTCAGACCAGATGGATTCCAAACAGTGGGGCCACCTGGCTCATTGGCAATGCCAACCAATTCCTGTTTCTCAAATAGCTGTACTTTCATGGGTTGTGGAAACATCGGAGTGGGATGTGTATGGGTTCAGGCAGAACAGATCCCCAAATTAGAATTGTTAGGAGAGGTAGGAACTCTTCCATGGCAGCCTCACCCCGATCCCTTTCTCCTACTTCCAGGAGTTTGAAGGTTTCATTTTTTTCATCTTCTTCTTTTTCTTTGTAACTATAAAGTCCAATTCTTTATTTCTACTTTACAAAGAAAAAATTGCTGCTTGATTTGTTCATTCTATAGAGAAAAGAAAGACCCCAAGACACTTTGGGAAATGGACCCTTGTTAGTGTTTTCAGAGGGAGGCAGACTTTGAGGTGGGCAAGAGATGACTGTACTCACACTGGTCACCACGTGAGCTCATACTAAGTCATGAAGCTTGAAACTTGTAGGAAAACAGTCACGATGTTATATTATTTGATGTGTAGGTTTATGTCATAGTTTTTGTAAGTATGACGTTAACTGTTAAGCTTTGGGATTTTTCTTGACTGGCTATCTAATTTTTCCTGTTGAAAAATCAGAGTTAATTTAAAAGTAAAAGTATTGAATTAACCTACAAGCTTTTCTAAGTTGGCACTTTATGACTAATTATTTTGAAGTTTCATTTTGAAGTCATCACCTTAGTTAGTTGGTGCCCACCTGCTGAGCATCTAATTGCTAGTGTATGTAGCCATTAAAGATTCAATACCAACTAATGGATGTAACATGTAAGAACAATTAAAATTTATTTAAGACCATATTTATACTGTTGTTTAAAATCTTTTAAAGTCTTTTAAAGGAAATGATGTTTCAGGTCTTTTTAATTGATTGTGTATTTTCATTAAAGCTATATTTTAATCTATGTGGCAGTCTTTGAAGTAGATGTAAGATACTAGAAATGGCATCTTGAAGCATGGTAGGGTAAGGGAATAAAGGCATTAGGGACAGCAGATCTGGGTTTGAATTTTGACTCTGCTACTCACCAAGTGGTGGTAACCACTAAGCCACCAAACCTCAGTTTCTAGTATGAGTTGAGACTCTTCCCTACAAGTGATGGAAAGCCCCATCCTCATGAACTTGAAAAAAATGATAATGTATTTTGAAGATACTGGGATACCAAATGCAAAGGTAGGAATGCTCCTTATAGGAGTCAGGAATGGTGGGACTTGGGACTCAAATGTTACCAGACCAAGACTCTTTTCAGCAGATGAACTTTATATCTACCCCTGTGACTTCTGGCGGTGACAAATGTGGGTGATGATAATTCTAAACTTTTCTCTCTTAGAGCTTTAGTAGCCAGAGGGGCACCTTTACTCGTTGAGTCCAAATCCCCCAAGCGTCTTATCTTGAACTAGTTTAGGCCAGATGACTACCATGGCCTAATGCATAGTGGTTAAGAAAATGGGTCATACAAGAAAATAGAGCATCTTGAGAAAGTCTAGATAAATCAAGTGAGTCTGAAGAAGAAGGGTGTGTTTGTCAGCTTTCTGTTGTTGTGACAAAATACCTGACACAAACAAATTAAAAGGAGGAAAGAAGTAAAAGGTCTATACATTGAAAACTACAGTACTTTGAAAAAGGAGATTGAAGAAAATATCAGAATATGGAAAGATATCCCTTGTTCATGGGTAGGAAGAACCAATATAGTGAAAATGGCCATACTCCCAAAACTGTTATACAGATTTAATGCAATCCCAATTAAAATGCCAATAGCATACTTCACAGAATTAGACAAAACAATCCTAAAATTCGTTTGGATCCAAAAGAAACCTAGAATAGCAAAAGCAATTCTAGGCAATAAAAGCAAAGCAGGGGCCATCACAATCCCTGACCTGATGTTATATTACAAAGCTACTGTAATAAAAACAGCATGGTACTGGCAAAAAAACAGACCTGAGGACCAGTGGAACCGATTAAAAGATGCAGAAACATGTCCAAACACTCTTAGTCACCTTATCTTTGACAAAGGATCCAAACAACCTCACTGGAAGAAAGATAGCCTCTTTAATAAATGGTGCTGGAAAAACTGGCTCTCCACATGCTGAAGATTAAAACCAGACTCTTATCTTTCTCTGTGCACTAAGCCAAAATCAAAGTGGATCAAAGATCTAAATATTAAAACAGAAACACTAAATCTGCTGGAAGATAGACTAGGTAGAACTCTTGAAGACATAGGTGTAGGCAAAAACTTTATGAACAAATCCCCAATTGCCCAGGAAGTATCACAAAGAATCAACAACTGGGATCTAATCTTATTAAAAAGCTTTTGTACAGCAAAAGAAACCACCAGCAGAGTGAAGAGACAACCCACAGAGTGGGAAAAAATTTTTGCCAAGTATCCTTCCAAAAAAGGACTAACATTTCGAATATATAAAGAACTTAAAAAAATCAGACACCCCAAGTTTAAAGACCCAATCCAAAAGTGGGCAACTGATAGGAATAGACACTTCTTGGATAAAGAAGTAGAAACAGCAAGTAAACATATGAAAAAATGTTCAGCATCACTGATCATTTGAGAGATGCAAGTTAAAATGACACTGAGATTCCATCTCACTCCAGAAAGAATGGCTGTTATTAACAAATCAGCCAATAACAAATGCTGGAGGGGCAGGAGACAAAAAGGAACGCTTCTCCACTGTTGTTGGGAGTGTAGACTGGTGCAACTGCTGCAGAAATCAGTGTGGAGATTCCTTAGGGAACTAGGACTAGAGATTCCTTTTGACCCAGCTATTCCCCTTCTTGGTATCATCCCAAAAGAATTAAAAGCATCGTACTACAGTGATACATGCTCACCCATGTTTGTAGCAGCACAGTTTATAATAGCTAAATCTTGGAAACAGCCCAAATGCCCATCAACTGAGCAATGGATAAAGAAAATTTTTTTTAATACAATGGAATACTACTCTGCCATAAAGAATGATAAGCTTGAGATATTTCTAGGTAAATGGATGCATTTTGAGACCATACTCTTAAGTGAAATAAAGGGACACACATGTTTAAATACCACATTGTTTCTCTGGTGTGAGAAACTGAAGTGTAAATAAAGACTAAAATGTATTACATTGGGAAAGGGAAAAAAGTGTTCAAATGGGAAAAGGAACAAGGGAGAGGGAGGGGGAAAGGAACAGAGGGACAAGAGAAATAAGAATTCGAAGGAAAAAATGGAAACGAAGCTTTTGTAAATAGGGAGGAGGGGTTGAAGGCAGGGGAGGGGAATGGAAAAAAAGCAACAAGGTATATCATATACAGGTACAAGTCCCCTATGATAGGTGTTATCACTATGTACATCTAAAATGTGCCATTAAAATAAAATTTAAAAAAAAAAAGAGGAGGAAAGGTTTGTTTTAGCTCACTGTTTCCGAGGTGTCAGTCCATGGTCACTTGCCTCCTTTGCTTAAGGGCCTGTGGTGAGAGACGGAAGGTCATGGCAGGAGTTGCATGTGGGAGCAGAGCTGCTCACTTGCGGCAGCTGGGAAGCAAAGACAGAGTGAGTGAGGAACAGGGGCATGAGAGTCCTACTGAGGACCTGCCCCAGTGACCTCCTCCAGCGAGGCCCATCTCCTGAAGTTTCCATCATCTCCCAGTATCTCATTAAGTTGTGACTCTGTTACTAGATCACCCATTGATGAGTTCTGAGCCCTCACGATCCAGTCACTTCCTAGAACTCCACCTCCGAACACTGTTGTGTTGGGGAGCAAACTTTTCACTGATGAGCCCTGGGAGGGATGTTCTGGATCAAAACCATGACAGAAGTTTTATGTGGCCCAAACAGTAGGTTTCCATGGCATTTCTCATATGTGCAAAATGGTGAAATGCTTTTTTCACAGAGTGATTTTGAAGTTTAAGCAAGATGTTTTCTCAAGTTATAGTACAATGTCTATTTAGTCTTCGATAAATCATACCTGTTATTACACAGCAGGGAGGCACCATGCCAGAGTCTGTTAAACCAGACCGTCTATCTGAGTGAAGCTCTCACTGTTAGCTAAGGAGCCGTAATTCTTCACCCGATTCTCCAGTACTTCTGATGTATAGTTCTTAATAGTTTGTTCTCCATGGAAGGCCGGAACTAGTACTATATTTATAACATAGATTTTTTTTAATAACTTGTAAAAGAAGATTTATACTTTAAATGAAATTCTGTATTAAGTATATAACATTCTAAATTTTTAAAATTATAATTACTTGCTGAGATCCTTGGGTTTTGTGTATGATAAAATTGTAAATCATGAAATTTATCTTAGTGTCATTTGTGTACACATTAAGTACATTCACTTATTTATTTTTATTTTGCATTATTTCTTTTACATTCTTGCTATGTTAGTTTAATTTTTTTAGCAGTAGAAGCATGTTTTCTTTTTTCTTTTTTGTTTTGGGTTTTTTGAGACAGAGTCTCGCTACTGACTGTGTAGCCTGGTTTGGCCTTGAACTCATAATGTTCTTCTGCCTCAGCCTCCCAAGAGCTGGGATGACAGGCATATGCTGCCACGCCTGGGTAATCAGCCACCACCACAACAGTCAGCGTTTGCCTGATGGATGATGTCATTGCAGGTGTAAGAGGAAAGTTAGGAAGAGTTGTAACTGACAGATTGTCAGTTTGTAGGGAGCAAGTACATGTAAGAAAATTGAGGAACTGGTCACTTTTTTTCTTTCAGCCTGCCCACCCCGGGCTTCTGCATGCTGAGCAAGTGCCCTGCTGCTGAGCTACGTCCCCAGCCTTTTGTTTCTCACTTCAGCAGCTATGAGACTTTGAGTTAAGGACAAATTATTTTCATTTTCATGACTACTTTGTGTTAGTTCAGCTCTGTTTATGTACATTTGCTTGATTCTTGGTTTATCCTTATTTCTTTGCTTCATGGAAGTTAGGAAGTTGCTTTTCTCCTGAATTACTAATTTTGTAACTGGAAACAACTCATTTTCTAATACTTTATAATTTTAAATATGCACATAGGAGTGTTTCCTCCTGTTGCAATTCTTACTCTGTCTTGTATTTTACCCTACTTGGTAATGTCTAGTTCAGCATAATTTCCATAATATTCTAATTCGTGTTTGAATTTAACTACTTATATTTAAAAGCTATGATCATGTAATGAGAGTGGCTATTTCTAAAGATTAATAATTAAGAGAACATATGTCTAGAAGTCAAAATTCATAGATTGTCTGAGTTATAAAAATTCCATTTGTGAAATTGTTGGTGAAAACAGGAATTAAGTGTGTATATTTTAGGTAGCAATTTTCTTTATTAGCATAGGCATCATTTTCTGCTTTGATCAGTATTTTCAATACTATGGTTTTGACCGTGGCACCACTCGACCTGATCTTTATAACTGAAAATTTCTACAGTTGTTGCTTTCAGAAGAAATATCTGACAGCATTTCTGATGAAGTATTTGGTTAATCATTTTTGTTACTTTTGTGGCGCCACAAGATCCATTACAAATAATCAATTAATTAACATTTTAAACTGTGCAAATCTCTTGACATCCTGCAGTAAGAAATATTCAGTTGTTTCCATTTTCATCTGTGTTCCATTGCAGGACACTTTACAGTGCATGTTCATTTGGATACTTTTCATTTTGGCCTTTTCTTTTTCATTGTCAGGTAAATGGAAAAATACTGTCTGGGAAGTTGCCGGAGTGGGCGGGTGTCAGAAGGACATCTGTCCATCCTTGGCTCTGACTTCTTTGAACTTCTTTGAACTTCCTTTCTCTATACAGTGGGCCAAAGTAGCTGCCAGGATATAGCTGAAGAGAATATATGCGAAGCACATTTTAATTTTTATTTCCTGTTTTTGTTTACATTCTGTTTTAATTTAATGAGGAGTGAGGGAGCTCCCATCTGCAGGTAGCACAGTGCACGTTGTGTATCTCTAGATACTGGTTACTGTACTTGTGACCCTGCCCTTGGGAAGCCAGTACTGAGCGCCTCTTACCCATCAGCCATTGGACTTCCGGCCCTGACTCTTCTCCCATCAACCCTAAAGGGCTCAGTACTGTGTGTGGAGCATAGGAGACACTCCATAGATGTCGGGCATCATTATCATCATTAAATTCTCACAAAAGCACTATCAAGGTCGTACTACAGTTATGCTTACTTTATACACCAAGAAATTGAGGCTCAAGGAGGTTGAGGAAGTTGCCTCAGGTCACACAGCTAGTAAGAGGTGAAGCCGGGGCTCAGGATGAATTTCTCTAATCCCTGAGCCGTGCTGCTGTTAACTATTAAGCTGCACTGGAGTGTCCTTAGTGTGATTTTTAATTACCTTAGCCTATTGAGAAATTAATTAAAGTATGCTTTATTATGTATTAGAATATTTATTTAGAGTAAAATGTAGATTTCATTTTTTTTTTAAAGTGAAAACATCCCAAATCTCAGAAAGTTGGGTTGTTTCCTTGTATACAAGGAAACTTGACAAATCTGTGAATATCTGTAAGCATCCCTGGAAATTCATTGAAAGGCTAATTTAGTGCTTAAAGATCTATGGAGATTGTTTTTAATGGTTCTTAATTACTTTGAAAAGGTAATTATAATTTTAATTTTATTTAATTGACCATAAATTTACAAATTATGAGATTAATTTATAGAAAAGCAAATTTACTTTTGAGTTCATTTCTTTGACTTAACACTTGTTAAAATTAACTTCACCTTTAAAAAAGCTGTGAATCAGATTTTCTTCATAGTGTTCACTTCTATCTAGCATTGTGAGATTGACCACTTTTCTGCATTTTAGATTTAAAAGTACAAAAGTGATAATAACCAATCATGAAATAGTTAAGCCTTTCCTGTGTGCTTACTACCAAGCAAAACTGAGAGAGACAAAGAGAAGCATATGGTTCACTTTCTCCAGTATTTTGGAATCTTCTGACCTGTACAAGACGGTACATAATTGAGCCCTAAATTCCACAGATCAAACTAAGAGTTTTGCATGTAGTTGTAAAATACTGTGACCCTCACAATCTCCCCTTGGGAAAAATTGTGATGTGTCCATCGTGCCATAGAATATAATGAAATCAATCATTGATTTTTTCTCAGAAGTGTATGAAATAAAGAGCAGAACAACACAAATCAGTATCAAATGTGCCGGTAGGTCTTAGACTTCCATTAAACATATTCTAACAAATAGTTTTAGGGCTAACTACTTTTCTCCTTCTGTCCTGGATGCCTCTTAACTGCTTTGGACCCTTGGGTTAGACCCCATGGATCTCCTTGAACTTCTGTTCCTCTTCCTTTTTTTTTTTTCCTAATGATGATTTTTTTCAATTTTTATTTTTGTTAGTACATGTTTGCAGTGAATAATGGTTACATTCATGGTGAGGAGTTGGTGCATGTATGTAACACATCTCAACTCATTTTCATGCCGTTCCCCTCCTCCTTCCCCTCTCCCTCTGTCTCTTGGTCCCCTTCCAATTTGCAAATGATCTTTCTCTCTACTTCCTATGATCTTTTGTTTTGCTCTTTAATCCATGTTTGGAATCCCTTTCACAGCAGCCTTTCACACTCTCAATTTGTGTTTTCTTCTTTTTGCTTTAAGTCTTTGTTTCTTGATATAATAAAATAGCTTCATTACAAAGGAAGAAACTTGGGGCGACTGATATAACTTGCTGCAGGTGGATATCTGCTGGCTAGATCGCTTTCCCTTGGCTGAGCTCTTGGCTATCATACTTTTTTGTCCATGTTCCTGCTTATGATTTTTGTTTAGTCTCTGGGTAGAAGATAAATGCGTATACCTGAGCATTGTACAGATACCTACACAGATGCACACATACTTGTCCATAAGCATGTACACATGCAAACACACATCCACACATAGAATGTCAGTGCATACACACACACACACTGAAGGTCAGTATTACACAGCATTCAGTATTTGAAATGAATAGCATTTTTAAGTTACCTTTGAAGACAAATATGACAAATCCACTTGCTCATTTTGTGAATTTCTGACATTTGAATTTAAGAATGTGTTTTCAAAGTGCCTTCATTTAGTCTTGAAGGGATACCGTGGGGGAAAAAGATTGCGTTACTGCACACTCTTTCTGAACTCAGGGTTGCATCCTAGCTCTGTCCTCTTTCTCCTTTGCCCTTCCTGTCCCCTTCTGACAGGAAGCCAGGGTTTGGGGGGGAGGGGTGCCCACAACTTTCCTTGACTGCTGGGGTCCCAGGACTGTTCTCCCAGAGCGAACCATAAGGGAAGAAGTTCCCACAGTGTCTGCTCCCTGGGCTCCTGGCTTCAGTCTTGACCCTTCTGGCGGCTTTGTAACAGGTGGCTAGGGAGAGCCAGTTAGAGCCCGAGTCAGCATCTGATGTATCTCTGGGGACATTCCCGTAGTGGCTTCATGTCCCACGCAGCTGCTTGCTGTCTTGCATTGTTTGTCTCTTAGTACTTTTCACTAACATACCATTTTCTTGACTTGCTCCAACTTGTCTTTTCCATCCCTTGTACTGTAATGGAAGATCCATGTGAGCAGGAATTGTTGACTCTTCTTGCTGCCCTGTTCGCACATGTGGAACAGCACTTGACATATACTAGGTGCTTAATAAATACTTTCCCACCAAGTAAAAGATCGAATAAGTGAACATTCAAAAGGGAGATTCCAGAGAATGGTGTTCCTAGAAGACTACCATTGTTATTTGTGGAATCACTGAGAAACACTTTTTAAGAGAAATAGAATAAACGAGAGACCAGAGGTGATAATTTTATGTCTAATGCTGAGCACAAGGAAAGAAAAGGCATTTTTGCTGGGGAAGAAGGAGGAGTTTCTAAAAGACGATTATAGAGGCTTGATAAATATTTGCGGAGTTACTGCTGAGTAAGGTAATTCACCGGAGTGTGATTGCTAGCAATTTTTTCCAACATAGGATCTAGAGCAGTGATGCGAATCTTTTAGAGACGGAGTACCCAAACTGCAACCCAAGACTCACTCATTTATTGCAAAATGCCTACACTGCAATTAACCCTGAATACTGAGGTTTTAGTTTAGAAAAAACAACTCATATATTGGCATCTTTTGTCTCAAGAGAAATATACACTAACACTCGGGCCATAGGTTCCCCCACCCCACCCCCATCCAAGTGTTGTAGATGCATCTCTTGATTCTTACCGTGCTGCCCATCCCTCTTCTCACCACCAGGTGCTCCACCAAAGGAAGCCGTTTCAGGTCCCTGAGTGTGACGTTGCTGTCTGACCTCTAGATGTGGCCGGTGGACCCTCCCTTTCTGCTTCTGTTCCTCTTCCTTCTCTTTCTCCCTTCTCTCCTCTCTTAAGCATTTTACCAAGCAACTCCTGCGAGTCGCAGGATGACAGCGTGAAAGAGTTGACTAGGGGCTCCAAGGTAGGTAGTAAAGAAACTGTGGCTGCTTAGGAATGTGTTGAGAGCGTGAGAAGGCTGGCTGTGTACCGTACCATTAAGAGGGAATAAATACCTTTTCAGGCACTGCACACCATTTAATAGTTGATCGCACGCTTTTCTAATCTAGTCGCTTACCTAGGCAAGTCAAAATCATGATTCTTATGTGTCTTGTGAATGTGGAAAGGATTATTAAATGGAAACTAGCTCGAAACCCATGGTTATGGAATTTAATGTGTTTTCTTTTCTTTGTAAATTGCTTTTAAAAACAACAAAAAAGAATATGTGATTGTGCTTTCTGCAACACCGGTATTAGGTCTTAGCAGAGTGATTTTTCTGCTTACACCTCCTTGCCTGTTGCCAACCCAACCTTGTCATCTTTCTTACTTTATTATCTTGCCACTCTGTGCTCTGGCGCTTCGTCCCAGCAAAGTGGCTTCCCTGCTTAGTTAGGCATAAAACACCGAGAATGTGCCAGAGTGGGTATCTTCACATGTGCTGGGAGATTGAGGGTTAGGAGGCTAAATGCACTCAGGTTTTTCTCTGGAATCAAACTATTGCTATTTATTGGATCTTTTATTTATGAGAATAATGTAAGGGGTGTAGTGTTTTTATAAATTGCAATGAAAGTATGGAGAAGAAATTAGATAAACTAAAAATGCTAAGAATTATCGAGGTCTTTGTATTGTCATCAGAGATTTTTTTTTCTTTATTTCAAGCTCATCTGGTAAAATAAAGTCTCATAGTTGCCCCCTGGGTAATGATGCTTGGGAGAATTGAGTATTAAATAAAAATGTGACCCACCTGAAACATTTGTTCCTTGTTCAACTATTCGAACTTTTCATACACATACAGGATCTACTTACATAATCCTATTTGTATAAGCTTCCGTAATTTCATTATTAATTGAGGTTTGTAATTCTCAGTGTAAAATGGGGGTAACATGGGCTGTCAAAATGTATTTGCTTATTTCCAGATTTTAGTTTTAAAATAAGAACAAAGTAATATGACCATCGCCGTCATTCCAAGCAAAATATTTAGCTGGTGTGATGGTGATTGTTGTTCTGTCAAACAGGTGATGGGAACCAGTGAAATTATCAGTGACTGTTCGAGCCCCCAGGAAAACAGTGAAATTCAGTCTTACTGGGTCCTGTTTAGAAAAGAAGTACATTTAAACATTGAACAGCACATCCTAGGTACCTCGGCACACAGGATGCCCACGGGCTGTGGGAGAAGCTTTTGAATCCTGAGGTGTGATCTACTCTGTAGATATTTCACCAGCATTTATGTATTTGTCACCTGGCGGTACAGCATTATGCAGTCAAGTCCACGTTGTGCCCTGTGACATGGAATGAAAGCGTCACGCAGGGCTGGCTGTCGCTTGTGTGTCCTTCCATAGAGCAGTTCAGGCTCAAAATGATGCTTTTTCACCAGCAAGACAAGCTCAGCAGTAGATGATTTAACTTTCCTTTTCTACTATCTTCTTTAGAATAACATTCATGATGAGGATAATAACTTTGATCCAGTATTACTTGTTGCTGTGAGCCACATACCTACATTGAGTCATTTGATCCTAGCCCTACAACCAGTTAAATTGTAGTTGTTATCACCATTTGACAGCTAAGAGCACTGAGGCCCAGAGTGGGTAAGTAACTTGCCTAAGGTCACACAGCAGGTAGAGTTGCTGGGGCACTGGGCCCTACTGTCTTTGAGGATGCTTCCTGCTGGGAGCCATTTGTAGGAACTGTGGCCCCTGCCGGTGCTGAGTGGGATTTGTCATTCCTCTGTTTACTTTCCTTTTTCATTTTTTACCCTTTCATTTTCCTCCTCCTTGTTAGGTCAAGTACAAAAGAGATTTTGAAGAAAGCAAAGGGAGGGGCTTCAGCATTGTTACCGACACTCCTGAACTGCAGAGGCTGAAGAGGACACAGGAACAAATCAGTAACGTAGGTGCCGTTTCCTTGGTGATGTGGTCAGCTGCTGTGTGTTTCTGGGTGGGAACGCGAGTGAGACGTGAGGGTGGGGTGCGGAGTCCTCGCTAGATGCGAGTCGCCTGTGCAGTCCCTTCCTTCCGATTCTTCACGGCTACCCGGAGCCTAAAGTCACTGTAAATTACAGCGTTTTCTTATTTTGAATGGTCTCACCTTTGAGTCTTTGCACAATAGGATTGTCAGAATTAAAAAATGTGATCGTTATTTTTTGCAGTGGATAAACATAAAAATATAAATGTTTAAAGTTTAAGTCTTAAAAAAATCTCATAGTTGCTAATTATGTATATGTATAGTTTAATGCTTTAAATATATTTGTTAATCATCTATTACATCTAATTTTTGAAATAAACATCTATACGTATAGTTATTTTGGACTTGAAATCCGTGTCTCGTTCAGTAATGTATTTTCCTTTAAAGAGAGAATTGGAACTAGGAGAAGTTCAGAATGTATTAGATTGCAGTTTAGTACCTATCAAAGGTGGATAAACAGTTCATTCTTAATTTTTGTAACTCATATGTGTGATTGTGTTACTTCCAAAATAATGTATGAAGTATGTCAAAATGTATTTTCCCACAGAAAGTTAGTTTTAGATTATCTAAGAGAATATATAAATGAAAATCAACAGCTATGTGGTATAAAATTATGACAAAACATGCAACACTCTTATTATTCATGAGAAGTGTATTTTGTGTGTCACTTATATCGACACTAAAATTTGTATATGTAAAGTTATGTGATGTCGCCTTAATTTCTAGGAAATGTTTAATTAGTGGATGGATTTATACTCCTGATATTTGGCCATCATCATGAGATGCATGTGTACATCTATACTTGTAAATTTTTCAGACAAAGTTGTTACTGTACAATTTGAGAAAAAAGTTTACTTGTATAAGTTCCAAAATAGGCATATTTGATGTTTAAAAAATTTGTATGTGGAATAGGAGGAGGAAGAGTACATATTTCTTTTTCCTTTTTACCCTATTGCCTAAGCTTTATCCATTGTTTTTTAAGTGTATATAATACATTAGGAAAGACTTTTTCTTTTGAAGGGAAAGAGTTGAATTTTATAGATTCTTGACATTTGTCTCTTTCTCTGCTACGTTTCAACAACTCAATCATCATGAACAGTGAAGATCACTTCCCTCATTTTTCTTCCTCTTTATTTTTTCCTCAAATCAAAAGCCTATTTTTACTTTTAAAAATGCAAATTAGAGATGCATTCCATTAGCAGTTACATTCAGTAACATTTTCTTCTTTGAATCATTTTTGAGTATATTAGAAAAAATAAAAATAATATCTCCAAAACAACGTCATATCACAAATCTTCAACTGTCACAGAAATTTATTTCAAAAAGAACTAAACTTTTCTACTTAAGACATCTACATGATAGCTACCTTAAGGACTACGGTTGATTCAAAGGTAAGCTTTTTAATTTATATCCAAATTAAGTCAACATTCATATTTAATTAGAAAAGAACTGATCATTTTACCAACCTTTATCATTAGCAGGCATGTACATTTTATTCGATACCAGAGATCATTTGCCGATCCACTCTTACTTATGCAAAACCCTCTTATAACACAGGTATGTATTAACCTATCTTTATCATATACATAGCAGTATATTCCAGATACCAATTAGATTAAGCCTGTTATTTAGACAATGCTGAATTTTAAAAAGATAAAAATAAAAAATTTTAGTACATGTTTGCAGTACATAATGTTTACGTTTCTTGTGTGGAGTTGGTACATGTACATAGCACATCTTAATTCTTTTTCAGTGTCTTTCCCCTCTCCTCTCTTCCCTCTCCCTCCATCTCTTGCTCCACTTTCTCATTTTAGAAAGATCTATCTCCCTACTCCTATTATCTAACTTTTATTTTGCTCTTTATTTATATTTTGAGTTTCTCAAATAAGAGAAACCATGTGATATTTAAATTTGTGTATCTGATTTATTTTCCATAATAGTATGGTCTAACATCCATTTTCATACAGATGATTCAAGTTTATTCTGTATGGCAGAGTAGTATACCAATGTGTATAAATGCCGCAATTTCTTTATCCATTCATCTGTTGATGGACTTACAGACCGCTTCCAAGATTTAGTTATTTTGAATTGGGATGCTATATATATATATGGGTATGGATGTCTCACTGTAATATAATGTATTTCACTCTTTTGGGAAGATACCTAGAAGATGAAAAGCTAGGTCGAATGGAATTTCTAGTTTCAGTTTATTGAGGAATCCCTATACTGAGTCCATAGTGGTTGTACTAGTTTACATTCTTGCCAGAAAGGCTCCTTTTCCCTTGTAGCCTTGCCAGCATTTGGTGTTATTTGATGTTTTGATGGTGACCATTCTTTCTGGGGTAAGATGGAATCTAAATGTTGTTTTAATTTGCATTTCTGTAATGGCCAGTGATGTCAAAATTTTTTTACGTATGTACTGGCTATTTGTATTTCTTCTGAGTTCTGTGTGTGTTCATTTCCCTTGCCTATTTTTTGATTGGGTCTTTTATTTTGTTGGGGGTCTTGTTTTTTTGAATTCTTTGTGTATTCTAAATATGAGTCCTATGTCTGAGGAATAGCTGGCAACATTTTTTTCCCATTCTGTAGGTTGTCTTTTCACTCTGTTGGCTTTTCCTTTGCTTTGCAGAAGCTCTGTAATTTGATATGATCCATTTGTTTACCCTTGGTACTATTTCCTGTGCAACAGGAGTTCTGTTCAGGAAGTCTTTGCCCATGTCTATGACTTTTTTTTTTATGTGTTTTTTTTTTAAATTTTTTTATTTTTACCAAGAACATCTAATGGTACCTTGTATACATAATGATCATAATCAACATGGTTATTTTGTATCTGTACATGACCATGTCTATGACTTTAATTGAGAGTTTTATCTTCTTTATCTTACGGTAGATTAAATGTTTCTGTTTTAATATTTAATTTCTTGATCCATTTTGATTTTAGTTTAGTATATAGTGAGAGATGTGAGTCTACATTCAATCTTTTGCATGTAGGTAGCCAGTTTTCACAACAACATGTATTAAAGATTCCACCTTCCCTCCAGTGTATGTTTTGGCCCCTCTGTCAAAGATCAAATAGTTGAATGTGTTGGGTTATTTCTACATCTTCTATTCTGTTCCATTGGTCCTCAGGTCTGCTTTTGTGCCAGTACTATGCAGCTTTTATCACTGTATCTTAGTAATACAACTTCAGATCCTGGATTGTGATGCCTCCCACTTTGTTCTTGTTGCTCAGGACTGCTTTTGCTATTCTGGGTCTCTTCTGGTTCTGTGTGAATTTTAGGATTGTTTTCTCCAGTTTTGTGAAGAATACTATTGTTATTTTGATTGGGATTGCTTTAAATCTATGAAAAGCAAATAATTCAGGCAACATCTTTTTAAAAGAACTTTCTACAGTGTCTGGATGTTAGCAACTATACGAGTTTTATAAGTACTGTAGTTCTTTTAGCCATGATGAGGCATATTAATGTCTGGGTAGCAGTAAAAAATATAGATTTTTCAATATAACTCTTAGAGACCTACTCCTGAATGAGAGAGGCTGTTAAGTATTCTGAGGTCTGGTGAATTTATTATTCACTTACAAGACTACAACTTCATGGCCTTTTTCCATTACCTAACTGGGTTTTCCATATTACTCAAGGATGTCTTTATATAAAAAATCTGAATTGATCTAAAAAGTGGTACTTTGGTTAGTCTGTTTTCCATACTACTTTTGTTTAAACCCACTGAACAGTATTGGCCAAGCCCCAGACAGGTATTTTTGGCAGTGGCCTGGATTGTGTCTCTTTCGAGAGAAGGAAGGTGAGGAAAGCGTCTAGCTTGGGAAGAGCCCAGAATTCTCCTGCTGGAGAGGGCAGGTTGGAGCTGACTCATCCGGAAAAATCATAAGGGAGATGCGATTTGTGAGCCTTACATTTGCGCTCCACGTTCACTGCAGGTTCATGGAGGTGGTTAGCTAGCTACAATCTTCATTTTCCCTTTTGCTCCATGTTCTTGTTGTTCATTCATTTTATCCTTGAGTAGTCAGTCCGTGGCTCTTTCTAAGCTGTTATTCACCCCCTTGGAATGAAGAGGGTATAAAGACATAAAGCAGTGAATTTAATGACAACTCCTAGGTGTTTTGGGTAATATGTTATGGATGAATGGGCATTTTTGATTGCTTGTGTCTGTGTCAATGTTATGAAAAATTTTTTCAGCCACTCATATTCATTTGTCTAGGATTTGAAGTCATTTGGAAATGCCCATTCCGTCTGCATATGTTACTGAGGTGTGGGATAAGGCATAACTATAAATTTCAAATTGTGTGTAATAAAAGAGGTGCGAGGGAATTAGCCCTGCCTCCTTTCTTTTGGTCCCCGTAATGACAACATATTGAACACAGGAGATTTATTAAATACTGCAATTTAACATTCTTCTGCTGTGTTACCCAGAAGAGCTGCAGGAAGAACAACAAAAAGGGCAGGATTTTAGAATTTATGTAATGGTTGGAGACAGACAGAACTTGGCTTCTAAGATGAAGAAAAAGTTTTCTTTTTTTCCCAGTGACTTTCCAGAAGATATCTTCATTTCATTCTGTAGTTTAATATTCAGGTGGAGTTTGGTTGTTTATGAAATTGAGTAACGGGCTTGGAGACAGGTTTTATGAGAAGCTGGCATAGCCAGCCAGGCTATTTAATTGAGGATAATATTTAGAAGTCCAAGTTGGCTTGCAGTCTCTGCAGCAGAAAGCAACCTTTGTGGACAGTGCTGACTGAGGGAGTGTGTGCCTTAAGAGTTTCACAATGAAGTACTTAATTGCTATTTCTCCCTTCTTGTCCCCAAACTCTAGGGCGTAACTCAGAAGTGGCAGAAGTGTTCATAGGCATCTTTGCATTTCTTTTAACAATAATTTAGGAATATGTTCTTAAAGGACAATATACAGATATGAATGGAGGGATACTATGCCCTTGGGTATTAAAAAAACCCTTTTATCTTTCATGATGGCTCCAGCTTGTGTGGGTCATCTTGAAGGCTCTGTCTAGTCTCAAGTGCTTGCTCCCTACCCTCAGGTTTATCAGCAGGTCATCCAGGGTCCCGGCAGCTGGACGCAAAGCTGCAGAGCCACCCAGCATCCCTGAGAGTCTATCTGACCGGCAGGAGATTATTGATGCGTTTCCTTCTGCCTGTTTACACACTCATATGAGCTGCACTTTCAATTAGCTCAGACAGTCTGGGGATAAATTGTGAAATAAAATGGGAAAGTCAGACCCCAAGAGACTTTTACAGGCTTTGTGCTGTAGATAAAAACTAGGTATTTATTTATTAATTTATTTCAGGGGGAAGAGGAAAGAAAAAAAAGCCAATGAGAAAATCATATATTTTACAGACTGACTGACTAGTAAGGGCACCATCATTTGATTTGTCAGGACTTGTGCCTATCTTACACACACAAAGTGTTTTGCATGCTTGTGTGTGCCTGTGTCTTCTGGTCGTAGATCACTGGCCTACAGCCAATTGTGTTTTCACCTGCTTTTTATTCTTTGCCTCGCCCTGTCGGGAGCTATAATTTTGGTTACGTATCCTTTTTCCCAAGTCCCTATTTTTTTCTCACACTTTCAATCCAGCACACCCATTCATAAGAAATGCTTGCTGTCTTTACAAGAAAAGCTAAGAACCGGGTCTTTTTTGAGATTGTAGAGAAAAAAAACTCACTGTAATTTGATATTGAAATGTAATTAATTTTAAGTGTTTTTTGGATGCCACATAATTTTTCATTGACTTCTTTGAATATAAGATAAATTATATTCTCATTAATAGGCTTACGTGCATACTGCTGATTCAGTTCCCTGAGATTTTGTGAGTTAGCTTCAAGAATATTAGATTATTGGAACTCAGCATTGCCTGATAATTGAATACAGTGTCTGTGGACTATTAAAAGATTTGATTCCAAGTTAGGTTGAATGTAAGGGTGAGCATGTGAGGCTAAGGATGATTATCTAGGGATTTGGTCTCTGTTTGTAATTTAAATAAATCATTTTGACAGAGACTGACTGTAGCCATGTTCAGGCTGCTGACAGTGTGAAATTGAGTTGTACGGTGGACAGAAGACAAGCAGTCAAGAGAAATCCCCAAAGGCAAAATTTGTTATGTAATTGGGTCAACTCATGCATGAGAAATGCCTGCTAATTGTAAACTGGTGGCAGAATTATCATGTAGGAGGCAATTAGGTCTTATGTGAATCCCAACAATTGACATAGGAGTTTCATCTTCAGTAAACATAAAAAAAGAGGTTTTTTTATTTTATTTTTTTTAAAGGGAGAGAAAGGTAGAAATTAGAGAATCATTCAGCATGGAGATGGTTAATTTTCTTATACAAAAATACAACTTTTATACTAATAGAATTTTATATGAAAGTTTCTGAATTTGAATAGTGAAAGGCAGTGTACTAAGTAGTTTGAAAGGAGAACAGGGTGATATTTTTTGTTACAACTCGTAACTGTGCCAGTTAACATAGATGCTTAATCATGATGCCAATGGTTAAGATGTAAGACCTTGAAGGCTCATATTTTTACAGAGCGTATCTCCCAGTTGCTTTAATAGACTGTACCTTACCTCCAGCTCTCTCCATCCGGAACTCCCATACATTCCCAAGCAGTAGTGAGTGGGCAGCATTATCTTTAAGGCAAAGATTAGATATGTCAAGGAAAGTGATAGGGCAGTGGCACACATTTTTCTTCTAACACCTAACACATGTATGAATACCTCTTTCCTTTTGGAACTCTGACATACTCCATTTAATTAGCTCCTCTGAACAACCCCTCCTTGGGGAAAGGATTTCTGTAAGGAATACTCACACTTTCCTAAGAAGAATGTACGGAAAATGAGCTCTTGGTGCTTTCTTTCCAGCTCGTGGTTTCCCTTCCACCTGGATTTGCTTTATTTTTCCATGTAGGGCAGAACTTCAAAGGCTGAGCTCTTCTTTTTATCCTCAGTGTTTTTAGCCATAGTCACTTAAAGGAACAAATGCTTCCCAGACTAGTAATTACTCGTGCATGGCAGGCACAAGAGTGGTGGTTTAAAATGGCCTTGTCCAGAAGTGCACTTTGGAAAGCACCACCGTAATCCGACTTCTTTTTGGAGACAGAGTAGGACAGAAAACGATTTCTGAAGACCTTTCTTTATATGATCCTTCATGCCCAGTCCTGTCTTTTCAGCTGAGCTGTGCTCAGGCCCTTCTCCTGCCCGAGTTCCTCCTGCAACCCCCTAATTAGCTCTGTTTCCTTCCAGGTTCTTCCTGCGCCTTCCATTGCATAGTAAACACCATCACCAGATAGGTCTCTCTCAAATATCCCTTTCATCAAGGCCGTAATTGTGACCCACTGAAAACCCTTCCTTGGGACCTCCCCTTAGAGCAGGATTAAGTCCTGTCTCCTGACCCTCTTAATTCTCACTCTGAAGACTCTCCACAATTGCTCCTAAATTATTTTCTGCCTTATCTTTCATTGCTTATCAACACTGTCCATTTCTTTTAGGCCTGGTTACTTGCTCTGGACTTTGGCGTGAGTCATTCCTCTTGTTTAGGGCGATTTCACACTATCTGTAAATGACATCCTGATTCTAGACACACATGCAAACCCTAGCTACAGCCATCTTCCTTATCTCTGAATTACTATCATGTTTTTTGCTGTCATTTTTACCATTCATTTCACACCTCTTATTCTACAATTTGGTTTTAATTAGCATTTCGTGTGTGTAAATGTCTGACCCCTCTAACCTCACAAAGCTGAATATCATCCATGCCATTTTCAATTGACTTTTTGTATCTCCAAGAATGCATGACAGCATGGCACTCTCTTTCTTGTCCTTTACTTAGGATATGTCCCTATCGCTCACTTGGCTTTCTGGAGTAGTATCTTGACTATTCTCAGTAGCTACCATATTGCCTGTCTTTCCCCTCAGGCTGTTGTCTACATGATTTCTTACAAATTCTCCCTAAAATGTACATTTGATTATGCCATACTCTCTCTCTTTTTTTTTTTTTCATACTCTCTCTTAAAATCTGTTATTGGCTCTCCACTGGTTTTAGGATAAAAGATAAAACCTTTTGCAAGGACTGTGAGGATGTTTCTGGCTTAGCGATCTTGGAGACTTTGGGTGGCCGTCTTGTCACTGTCCCGTGTACTGTACACTTCTGCCTTGAAGGCTCTTGGCCCCTTCTCCCTCCATGCTGTCTCAGAGGTTCCCTTCTCTTCTCTGACCTTGGTCCACCTCACTGCTCTGTGGTCTGCTTCAGTTGCTGCATTAGTTTTCTTTCCCCAAGATTGCACTTTATGAAGATACTGTCTAGTATGGTGCTACACTTGAAAACAAAAGAATTGGCTATTTTTCCTCCTCTTTTTCAGAAGGGTTGTCCTTCCATCCACTTCTTGGTCTAGGCAGATAGAACCTTTCCTAGGACGGCTGTGGTAGGGCAGGGGACTCCTGCGTCCTTCCGACGGAGGGTGGCTGGTGCCTGGGGCTGTGCTTGGTGCCCAGCAGGTGCCTGGTAAGCGTGAACTGAATCAATGATAGAGGCAGTAATTTTTAGACTTTTAACTAATTTTGTATATTCTTTCTCCTGAAGTCTTTCCTTGTGAGAGAGTCCTTAGAGTTTAAAGTTGCTTTAGATGTCATCATTCTCTTTCTTTGTGGTGCTTGACAATAGCTGCTGCTAGATCATTCTTCTACTTGCATATTCAGTGACTTGTGTAGTTTTATTAGAAGACTGTAGCAGTGCTTCCTTAGCAGAGCAGGACCTGTTACATCCTCATGTATCACCTAAGAATTGCGTTATATTGGGAAACTCAGCCCGTTTTAAAATCTAGCCAGGGAATTTTTTTTTTTTTTTGATGTCTCACTTAAGTATCTAAAAAAGGAAGTCGGACTTTTATTAATTTGCTTGGGCTGGGCCATCATCACTGAGTGCTGCAGGCTCCAGTGCTTAAAACTGTGGACCTGGAGTGCTTGCCTTGCAAGCACAAGGCCCTGAGTTCGATCCCCAGCACCAAAAACAAAACAAAACAAAACAAACAAACAAACAAACAAAAAAACTGTGGCCCTGTATTTTCTCACTGTTCTGGATGCCACGCTCCCAGGGTTATGGTCCAGCGGGCTGGTTTCTGGTGAGGGCTCTTTTCCTGGTATGTAGAAAGTTGTCTTAGAGGGAGAGGGAGATGTGGAGGACGAAGGCAAGCCAGAGGGAGGGAGAAAGAGAGGGGGTCAATCCATCTGATGTCTCCTCTTCTTATGGGTGTTAGTCAAGTAGGATCCGGGCTGTACTCCCGTGATCTCATTTAACCTTAGCTTCGTCCTTGAAGACTCCATCTTCAAATATCACACTGATGGTGAGGGCTTTAAAAATAGGAATTTGGGGGGGGGATGAGGGAAGGAGGTGCAGTTCAGTCCAAATGAGGGTTAAGAAATAATGTCCACATATCACAGGACAATTTTGAGGCAGTTAAATGACATACATTTTGGGAAGGTGCTTTGAAAAATCCAAAGCATGATACAATGAAAAGCTACCATCCTAAGTCAGTTTCTTGAGTGGAATTAGATGATGCCTCCGTCTGCTTGCTGCCATTCCTAGAAAGCTTCTGCATTCAGGTTTTATTTTTTCTCCTATTTTCCAACCTGGACAATCTTTTTATTTTATTTAATTTATTTATTTTATTTTTTTGGACAATCTTAACTAAAAAAGGAAAAATCACATCTAGGTCCTATTTGGCCCTTTTAAAGCTCTCCTTAATTGGCCCTCTTAAAGCTCTCCTCATTTGCAGTTTTGAGCCATAGTCAGAGATAACTTACAAAGAAAAGAGATGTTGTAATTACGTTTTTAAAATGTCCAGGTCTTGGTGAATTACAAGGCTCAGAAAATAGACTTCACACAGCCCATGGGGGCACATTGGCACAGGCAGGTGTGAACAAAAAGGAAGGCAGGGCCGGACAGCAGCAAGGAAATGGTCCTGTGCTACAGTGAGAGTCTAAGAGAGATCAACTTTTGGAAAATGTCTCAATTTCCAAGTGTGTCGTACAGATTTAAAACTTAAAAAGCATATGAATTTTCTTCCAGATTTTAGCATGCTTCTTGGTCCATACCCACAGTGAGAACATGTGGAATGGTAAAGAAAAACTGGAAATCTTACAGAGATGTTTGTGGAGTAATAATAATTATGCCACAGAATTATGATTTCAGTGGATTTGGAGGTAAGTTTAAAATTTGTTGTTTTAGTGAGAGTAATAGCCAAATGTTATTTTACTTATTAGAAGGTCTTGAATCAAGGGAGACTTTGTATATAGATTTCAAAACTCACTGGTAATCCAAGTACGTACAATTAAAGAACATTTCATGATTTGGAAATTAGAAACATGAGTATCTTCTAAATGATACGCAGCTATGTTGTGTAATTTGCATTTCATTTTCTTGGAAAGATGATGTCATGAAAATTACATTTCTCAGATTTTTTGCTCATGTTTTCCTTCTGGAGCTTTCTTTTCTTTCATGGCTGCCAGAGCTGTCTTGTGGCTCTTTTCTTTTTCGTACATGATTGTGCAGTGCTGCTTGTAAAAGGATACAGTTCACTTTCTCCTGAAGGGCCTGTTGCTTTTTGTGGGGACTCTCAGACTTCAGTGTGTTGCAAGGACAAGAAGCAGGATGTTATAGTCACTTTTTTGGCTTGCCCGTGTATATTTTATTGATTTTCCCTTTTGTGACTATTTTAACAAAGTTAACTTTTCACTTGTTGGAATTAACCTTTGTATTGTTGCATTCTTAGAATTACAAAAGTGTTAGAATTTCCTGGTGTTTAGCAAACTAGGAAAAAGGAGTATGGATTTAGGAAAAAGAATACAAGGAAAACAAAACTCCAAATCATTCTATTCCTCACTGATTGATTGATTGATTGGTACTGGGGATTGAATCCAGGGACTCAGACGTGCTAGAGTCCCTGCATTCAAGCCTCTGTACCAGCTCTTATTTCTCTAAATACTGCTTATTTTGGATACAAAGTGATTTCCTCTAAACAAGGTGATTTAAATATTTGGTTTTGTTATATAATTGTTGTGGGCCTTTGAGGACAAGTTGCAGATCTAGTTCTCCTCCCTCCCTCCCTCCTTCTTCTTCCCTCTCTTCTTTCAGTTTACCGGTCTTGCTCTGTTACCCATGCTAGCCTTGAACTCCTGGGCTCCAGCAGTTCTCCTGCCTCCATTTCTTGTGTAGCTGGGATTACAGGCGCACACTACCATGCCCACTTCCACGTTTGAGTTTCAATCTTCCAGAACACAGTGCTCTGACTGTAAAGAGTAAGAAGTAGAAGCTGCCTTCCTGGTGGTCTCATGCACATGTGTTTGTTCAGTAAATGGTGGTTATAGCTATCACATTACACTAGGCCCGGAGAGTCTCAGAACAACAGAGAAAGCACTTTTCTGGGCGCCTTTCATGTTCCTCCTAGGACACGCAGAGTGCCTGGGAAAGGCTCTAGTGGAGGAGGAGCAGCAGAGGGTAGAGATGGGTATGGGGGAGAAAAGCTGGAGGAGGAGGAATATGATAAAGGTAGGGACACCCCACACCTAGGGGTTAGGGTGTAGGACTTGACACCATACTAAGACATGGGTTGGAGCAAGATTGTGAAGGAGCAGTTATATTTTCAGTGTATTTTGAACAGCAGCCAAACAAATCCACATTCTGTAGAGGAGACCACTTTCAAAATTTAATATTGGCTTACACAGTTTCTGAGTGTTTACTAGTTTACTATATGCTCAGCACTCTGCTAGGAGATGCGGGATATGAGGAATAAAGTCAGAATGACCCCTGGCCTTGTGAAGCCTGTGGTCAGCCTCTGCTAGGCAAGCGCAAACTGCCACAGTAACTATCTGCATATACGAGATAGTTTATCTAATTGTCTAAGAGTGGTGAATACCAGAGAGAGGGAATTGCTGGGTTAATATCAGAGGGAAAATTAACCCAAGTTTGTGAGCAAAGACATGGAACCCGTGGCATTATTCTTTTAAAATAATTTTTAAAGACTCTTACTAAATTATGTACCTGAATAGCGATTCACACTGTGTACATGGTAGGTGCTATAAATTTTGTTTTTATTTTCTTGTTTCCCTATACTGTATCTGTTTTCCCTATTCCATGTTTCTCTGATAGCATGAATTCCCAAAACGTATCATTTAAAATTAAATCCCTGCAGTTAATTAACAGAAGTTTATTTATTTATTTATTTATTTAGAGACAGGGTCTCACTATGTAGTTCAGGTTGGCCTTGAACTCACTGTGTAGCCCAGGCTGGCCTCGAATTTGTGGTGATCCTCCTGCTTCAGCCTCCCAAGTGCTGGGATTACAGACATGCGCCACCATGCCCGGCCAATTAACAGAAGTTGACATGCACCACCATGCCCAGCCAATTAAACAGAAGTTTAAATGAAGATATAAAGGTTATCGTCACTGAAACAAAAGGCAACAGTAGTATTATGAACATTGGTCAGCTTATTAGTTTCAGGATGGTCAAGAAGATCAGTATCTTAGATAATCACATGCTTGAAAAATTTTATAGATGCCCTCTCTATTTGGGGTTTCAGTGCTTAAGAAGATGAAAACAAAAAGTAAAATTATGGACACTTCCCATTCCTCTCCTTTCCTGCCTCCAATCTTTCCACTGATACTTTTCAATTTTAAGGCTGGTAGAACCCAAACTAGTGGGAAAATATTTTGCTTTTGAGAAACATACATGTCTGAACTAGTGATCCACATGCTGGTGAAGTGTGTATTTTCCGTGCACATCACATGTGTACCTGTGTGTTTGAGTAAAGAGCTGAGAAAGGAAATGTAAACATTGGTTAGGGCTCCTGGCTTTTCCACCTTCGTGTTCTTGGCCTGGTCTGCGCTGACAGTGAGCCGCTGGGACGTCCCCTTGGTGCTGTGGGGTCTTTTCCTGCCAAATACTGTTCTCTTGCAAGATTAAATAGCTCAGTCCGTGTGGCCCGAATCTCAATCCTGCTGAGCATATGAAGACTCCTGCAGGTTGTAATACAGATTAGCTGGCGAGTACTCTGTTGGAGAAATAAAGTGAGTTTCTCTAAATGAATTTAACTACTGCTGTGAACCTTTTTGTGTCCTCCAGTGTGAGCCTGCGTGCTGGCAGTTAACCATTTATTTCCCTCATTTTCTCGAAAAGTTGCTCTGGTCTACCCCTGGGCATTTATTGTAAACACTTTGATGACTATCTCACATTCATGTTTTACCAGATAAACCATTTGAGACATTAAATTACTGAGTATCGTGAAGGGTAGGGTAAGTTGTTATTTACTTGATTTCCTTGAGGAAAACCGTATTTTTTTGTATTATGAAATGAAAGGGCTGCGATGTCACTGATAGAATTCAGTAAGCTGCACTGCTGGGTTATTTAGAGTAAACGGATTAGCATATTGCATTCTGATCACACGCTTTACATATTTGGTCCAAAAGGTGGGAATAGTTAGCCAGTGGTAGGACCCAGAGCTGAAATTATTTTGTATCACTCTCACCATCTCTTCCAGTGCTATTTCTGCTTCTGGAGTTAGATTAAAACTGATGAAGTTTCTAAATTTTCAGAGATTATGCTAATTCCCCCTAATTGAAATAAATTTAAAAATCTGGATGGGTACTCTACAGTACGGAGCACTCATATGACCTGAAAATAATTTGAAGTATGTTAGCTTGTCGGATTTTAATGTTTGTAGAGGTCTGTCGAAGTTCTTTGCTTTGCTTATGTGTGAAATGTACTCAGTCTGCCTGGGAAACAGTCCTTCCATCTGCTTCCAGCCTCACTTGCATTTGTGTCCTGACACTGTGTGTGTGTGTGTGTGTGTGTGTGTGTGTGTGTGTGTGTGTGATTTCTTGGTAAACTTGTTTGTAACTGATTCGCAAATGGCAAAGCACAACACAATCATAATAAACAACTTTTCAATTCAGTAGTGCTGTTCGAAACTTTTGCAGATGGCTTCCTAAATTATTAGTGGGACTGTTACAAGGTTCTTAATGTAAATATTTAGCTAAATCATGGTTTTTTACTCGTTGCCACAAATATACCAAAAATTGGGTGGGGGATGTCGGCCTAGGAGAAGCCTCAAGAAGGTGGGAGCACTGTGAGTCTGGCAGCTTCCAGCTGCCCCCTTGAAAGGGCCTCTGTTCGGCCCTCCCTCTAGCAAGTGAGGATGTCAGGCTGTCATGCAGAGTGCTGTGTTTTCTCAGTAGCTTGAGAGCTAGTTTGCAGTTGTCCTGACAGCCAGTCAGGAGACTTGGGGCCGGCACCAACACGTTTTGACCTCTAGTGTAGCTGCAGTTTGTTTTGGACACATCCTTAGTTAAATGTCGCTGGGATTTCCACGCCTAGGATCCCTCATTTCAGTCCCGGATATTGACTGTGCCCCCTTTAAACTGTGAGCTGTCAGTCTGTAGATGCTTGTGTCTAGTTTAAAGAATGGTACTGACACGGCCACCACGTACCTAGCTTCCAAAACAGAACCACAGCAAACCCTTTGAAGGCTCTTGTGTTCCTGTTGGTTTATACCTCAGCGCCTTCACCAGGTGCCAGCAGCACAAAGGCCCACGAGCTTCTGGAACACACAGGTTTTCGCAGTGAGCTGATGGAAAGAGTGTATGAAAGTCTAATCCCTGTGCATGGAAACAGCCTGGGATTTGGGAGGAAGCATGGCTGCTTCTGGCATTCGTAAAGAGCACACACAGTCTGTAAGTGCTGCCCAGCACCTCCCTTACCCTTCCCTGTTAGCTGCTCGACTTCAGCAAGAGCTGTCAAGTACGGTGTCATCGTGCCACTCCGTTTGCACTGAGGCTAAATGGGAATGAAAATTCACGAGGGCCTCACTGTGTGCGGGGTAGTCTTTCCTGTTCTTTCTTTCTTTCTTTTTTTGCAACAACCTCTAGAATACGCGTCACCATCCTGATGTCATGGATCTGGACACTGGATCTCGGGGGGGTAAATCAGTTGCCCAATTGTGTAACGCCAGGAGAGAACAGAGCTGAAATTCGAGTCCAGGATTTTGGGATTTTTTTTCCTCTGACTTCTTAAAGTGGAGCATTTCTTCTTGAAAGCAGGATTTTGGGTGCGTTGCTTATGTGTTTTATCTGAGCGTCCTTTCGCCATAGAGCAAATATGGAAGATGGTAGTTTCTTTTGGTAGTGCAGAAGTTAATTTGTTCTTGGATGGCATTTGGGAGGCCATATAGTGAGCATTTGGACCAAATTTAGAAGTTCCATATTTTTTTTTGTGTGGTACTGGGATTACACCCAGGGCCTCCTGCACACTGAGCAAATGCTATATCTCTTAGCTCCACCCTGAGCCCAGTTTTACATTTCTTAGCTCTGGAATAGGGCTTTATCACCCATAGGTAGACTCCTCATCAGATGTGCCTGTACATGTTAGAATAAAAGAAGGCTTTGCATTTCCCTAGACATTTCATATGCACTCTGATGCTAAGGTTGAAGGCTGCGTCTCCTTCAGGATACTCTTACCTTTCCTGTCTTGCCTTCAGGAAATACATGCTTGGTGCTTAGCACTGAGTTACAGGAGGGTACAGGGGCTGCACACAGTTGTCCCTATCCTGGAGCACGGGACACAGCCTGGGGAGTGTGGTAAGGGAGAGGTGAGGGTTAGGGGCCCAGATAGGGAGGATGCGGCATGTGACCCTACCTGGGTTCAATGCTGATGGTCACAGATGGCTTACAGAAGGTGTCACGAGGTGAGTTTCTAAGAACAAATCCGGATGGGATGGAGGCCAGTGAGGAGCTGGTAATAGTGAGTGGGGGTGGCAAGGATCTTTCCACATAGGGTAACTGCAAACACAAGGAGTAAGGATGAAAGGTACAGTGTGTTTGATGAGCTGCACATATTAATTTTATCCTGAAGGTTTTGAAGAGTAACTATAAGATCTTTTTTGAAGAGAATGACCCTAGATTTTAAGATCATTTGTTTAAATGTTGGGAGTAGATTTCAATCGTGTATGTATGTTGGATTACGTTGTGCTGTAATTGTCATCGTGGAATTTGGGGCCTTGTGTCTGGCTGTTAGCCTGGCATGGTGTTCAGCCCAGTATTTGTGGGTGTCTCCTTTTGGAGAATAAAAGGAAAAAGATCATGATTTCTGGCATCTCTGAATGTTTAAGCTATGCCAATTGAAAAAGTCACAGGCGGTTCTATTGCATCAATTTAGAAATGAATGACAAATACTGAACAAAGGTGTCTGTGTGGTATGTAAATAGGGCGGTGGTGTGTTTATGCTCCGACTGCAACATTAGACACAAGCCCAGGATAGCGAGTCTCAGACGCACAGTCGCAGGTTGGCAGGTCTGAGAGTGCAAAGCCGTATAAATATGTATGTCATTAGCATTGCATGCAAATTCTACATTAGTTCTCATACAAATATGGAGAGGAAATCTCAGTTAACTGCAATGGGATGTCTGCAATGGGAACTGTTCAGGTAGACCTATTATTATGGTACAATATAGGCTAAGGCTAATAAGTCTTTGTGTCGACAGTGTTTCTAAAAGCCGAATGACAAGCTGTTGTGCAGCTCATTTTGAATCAAAAGCTTGACTACCTCGTAGCTCACTAAACTGGTCAGACGTGATTGACGTTGGCCAGGACAGGTCAGTAGAGTGGATGTGGAGGGCCCAGCACTCGACCTCTGGTCCCTGTTGTCCTCAGGACACTGTCTGGAAATATCTTTTCTGGCAGCTCATGAGGATGCCTGTTCAAGACTGTTTATTTATGTTTGACTACTAAAGTCAGAATGGACAGGATCAAAGTCTAGTGACCGAATAGTTTTGAACAACTTAGTGTTGTGTGTGTTAGGAATTGAGGATGTGGTCCTAGTTAAAAGCAAAGGAAGAGTTAGTTTTGCATCATAGCAGGACACATGGGTAAGATACACAGACACACGTGCACGTGCATGCGCGCACACACACACACACACAGAGACACACACACACACACACACACACACAGACACAGAAACACGTTTCCTCCAATACAGGGATTACATGATAAATTCATAAGGCTCTTTCAACTTCTGAAATGACCTATTTCAGCCGATCATTATGTCTAAATCATCATGCCTCTCTCTCTCCCACGTCTTAAATGGGAATGAAAATATTTGATGCATACTTTAAGTTAGGAGGATCAGTGAATGCACGATAGAAAAGCCCTTTGCTTGACTCAGAAGAAAAGCATTTAAATAAAAATAGGAAATTGAGTTCTTTCTATAGAGACAGCTATGTGATGAGACGATTGGCTTTCTTTCTTGGCTTTTTATAATTTTATTAAAACATTTTTGAGAAACATGAGAAAAACAGTTTTAGTTTGGTTGGAGAGAGACAAGGAAATGTGTGTGCCCTGATGCAGAAGAGAAGAAAAACTGTGTGTGTCATTGGGTACGCTTGGCAGGTGCTCCTTTGAATCCTTCTAGATCACACATTGAAAGCAAAGTGGTGATAGTTACTCTTGAGGATCCCAAAATGTTATGCTTTGAAAGGGGATTAATACATGTGAAATTTTTTTGAAAGGTCCAGTCTTCTTATGTATGGATTTGCTCTTGCAAAGAATATTTGAGATGAACTAATGCTTATGACCTTGGGCAGAGGGTTGACCTCCTGTGTTCATGAGCTGGGAGTGTTCCAGTCTGTTGGACAGTGTTGGATTAGAAGGTCATTTTGAAGGACCAAATAGGCAATAATTACAGCAGGCAGAAATGAAACCATAGTGAGCAGTAATCCTAGAGAAAATTAAAACACAGAAAACACTGCATTATTTATCTGGATTTAATGGGAACTTGCCAAGAGAGAGGCAGCTGGCTTTCTGCTTTTTGGAATGTTTGTAGACCGGAGAAGGAGCTGTCCGTCAGACTGAAGCTCACACTTAATTCTTGCTGTGGGCCAGATCTACCATAAAGTGAAGTGGGGAAGAGATACGGGTAACTATGTGACAAGCGGATCTGAGTTTGGGTTCTGCCTTCCCTAGTTTCACTGTTGCTGTCTGCCGTTTTCTAGCTGTGTTACTCAGTGGACTTCTGGCCATTATGGGCCGATTTTAGAAGCCAACAAATAGCAGAACCTCCTTTACTTACCCTCTTTACCTAAGAAATCTGGCAGTAAAGCGGTTTTGCTTCATTCACTTCATTGTACCTAAATTTCCATACCCATAGTGTGTAAATAAAAAGACTTAACTTGCAAGATTTTTATGAGAATTAAATATCGACTCTTAATAAATAAAAGACTGAAGTACTTAATAATGGATATTATTTTTCTTGTTATGGAAGAAATTAAAAATTGAGGAAAGATTTTGGCATGAAAATGCTTTGAAGAGTCACTTAATTTTATATTTTTAAAACAGTAATATTTCCAATCTTTAAATTTATTACCATCTGCACATGTTTATTTTATTTTATTTGGATTTCCTAGAAGTAACATTATTTTGACTACTGTCACTCATGATTTTGTATTTAATGTGTTCATTGAATTTTCTGGGAGTGTTTAATTCCATTGTAGAATTTTCACTGATGAGAGTAGAAGTTGGGTCTTATAGTGAAAATAAGCCTACTGACTTACTGATTTTCATGTATTTAAGGTGAAAAAAGTTATTAATGCAGTTTGGCACAACACATAAGTTCACAGATGAGTTGTTTCTCAATTTGGGCTCAGGATCCTAAGATTTTTTCATAATTCTCTAATGATATTTTGCTTCCTTGCAAGCATTGTCATAGATATCAGGGTTACAGATGATTAGATGAAAGAAAATCTCTATTTATGCTGGAGTATAGATTCAGGGAATCCTGAATTCTAATTCAAAAAGGTAAAAAATAACATTTTCCTTCTGCTTCTGCTTCATCAAAAGGCACAGATTCCACATTAGTCTTTGACCATACGCAGTGTTATTATAAAGGAGAAGCTTCGTCAGAGTCCGTGTGATTTTGAGGCCATGAGGGTATTTGAAGGCACCACCGGGGTGGGCTCACTCGCTGGGTGTCCTCAGTTCTGTTATCTATGTTTTTCCATATGGCACTCAGAGACTTCCATAAAGAGAGGCTGTTACTTGTCTGTAGCATTAGCGGATATTAGTATCACTCCTGGGCTCACGGATGCCATTTGTCATGTTTAGCAGAACTGGGCTAATATAAAGTTTGTTCTTTTCATCCAGAAATGAATTTATTTTGTGTTCATTATGGATACCCATGTTGTGTATGACACAATATCCAGATTTAAGAGGGTTCAGGGAATCCTTCCTTGGGGTGACTTTGATAACACTTACCACGCTGTGTTGAAAACTAACTGAATTTTCTTTTTTCCAAGTCCACCGCAGTTCCTTGAACTTAGGGAATGTGGCTAATCATATTTTTAACCCCAGCACCAGACATAGTGCCTGGCATATAGTAGCATCGGTAAATGTTCTGACAAATAAATAACATCATGTGCGGCACTTTGCTCATTCTGGCACAATCTGTAAGTTTATTTCCATATTAATTTCCACTCAAAACTTACGTGAGGCTCTGACCTGTCTTGCTGCACTCCTAGCTCTCCTTTCCTGCAGTTTGCTCCTGACTAGAAGTGTTGTGGTGTCCCCAGGATTTGTCCATTGATGAGATATTCGGAGCATTGTAGGTGCTGCTGGTTGCACCTTGTGTGAGCCAGAAGATGAGCTGCTAAATGAAACAGTCCTTCGATCCGAGCACAACAAAGGTATATTTCTTTCACCTCACAGCCCAGTGATGGCAGCAGCCAGGGAGGCCAAAGGGTTGGAATAGTGCAAGTACTCTGTGGTCTTTGCAGCCTCTGAGATGCCTGCCATGGTCTCTGAAGAACTGGCTCAGGGTTTCAGGGAGATGTAGGCCTCCTCTATTAATACTTAGGGTGGAGAACGCTTTCGTTGCAGTTGTGTGTGTGGTAGACCCGTCTGTTAAGTCAGGCTCAGTCACACACGAGGTGACTGTTCGTTGAGTGGGCAGTGAGGCCTGGCCGTGGTGTCACAAATGGGTATAAAGAGTTCAAGTCCGAAATTCAGACTTGCTGTCTTTTTTGGTTTCATTTTCCAAAGCCAGTTGAAAACTATTTTAAAAGTCAACCTGTACTTGTACAAAAGTACAAAAGTGGAGATAAAAAAAACTTCAGACATACTCAGCTGGCCATATAGTAAACCAGAAACTGGCGATGCTGACAAAGGAGTACTTCCTAAATGCCCACCCCGCCCCCCAGGTAAGAATAGTAGCTTTCCCCATCTGAGAACTGTTTTGGGGGAGCGGTGGTCAGGTACCAAGTGCCAATTGTCAATTGTGTTGTATCCAAATTTACTAAACTGTGGGGCTTTACTGCATTTTCTTTTGCAACTTTTAAAAGTTTCCATTCACCTGCCATTCCCGGCAATGAATCACACATACAGTAGTGTGCAGATTAAGTTTTGAGGACAATGTTTTGTGACAATTACTTCTGAATCATACTCGTTGTGAAAAACAAGTTCTTGAGGCCATTTGGTGACTTAAATAGTTGACAATTCCTATTCAGTCATAGGAAACCATTTTTAAATTTACTCTTAAAGAAAGGCTTAGTTTACAGACCAGGAGGGTCTCATAAAAATAGTGAACTATGAGTCAACTAAAGGCATCAAATAGTTTGTGGAAATTCTTAGTTTATGCCTGTAGAATAGCAGACACATTGTGAACACCGAGAGAACCAGTGGATTATGCTTTTTTTTTCTTTTTTGGTCCCGCCAACTCCTGCATATATTTTATGAAGTGTTAATACAGTTAGGATCTAACGTTCCTAATTTATGCAATTGGATATTTCATAAATGGCTTTTCTGCATGCAACCATTTGTACACATTAATATTTATGCAAGTATTCAAATCAGTGCAAGGGCATCTGTCTGCATATGTGATGAAAATATGCATATGCATGAACATTTGTACCAGGGGATGAGTCCCCAAAGTTAGTGATTGCTGAGGTTACAGTTTTTGACTTTTGTCCTTCTGACAAAATTTCCTCATCTGGAAAAGGCAGGCATAGAAATAGTGCAACCATTAATACTGACGAATGAAATGACTTTAAACTATAATAGGTGTGATACTCTAGTTTATTGAAGCTCCCTTCATTAGTGATAGGATTTTTAAAACCAGTATTTTAGACCATGGGACAGTTTTCACAGAGCATTTATTCTAATAAATTGTCAATACAAAGAATACACTGTGAGCAATGAAGTAATTTTTGTAAGAAGTATTTCATTTTTTAAAAACAGACTTATTTTATCTTGAATTTGATGCCTAGAAATAAATTGGCCCAGGCAGTACAGGGCTTCCTTTGCCCTTCTTTAAGATGTTTTAAGAATGTAAAAGATGCTCGAGTGTGGGGGTACTGGGGGGGCAAGGTTCTGGTTTCAGGTCGTTCAGGGTGACTTCACATCTTCACCTATTTCATGTTAGGTGGCCCTAGGTTCTTGTCTGACATGAGCCTGGGTCCAGTCTTCCAGGTTGGAAGGCCCAGTGTGTGGGATCTACCTCCCCATGAAGGCCAGGGAATTTCCCTCTGGAGGCGCGGACCCTGCCCGGCTGCATGATCTACTCACCCCATCCTGTATCTTGGTTAGTCTAGGAGGGAATTTCTCTTTGATCTCTTCTAATTCTAGTTTGTCTGTTTATTAGGCTCAAATGGCAAAGTATTTCTCTCAATTTATAAACTTATTTATTTATATACCGGTACATTTACAGTCCCTTATGTTAACAGTTCATGGTAGGCCAAGAATAAACAGTGTCAACTTTGGAATAGCAGTTTTGTAGTTTAAAGATGTGTTAAAGAGTTCCTTTTCTTTTTGTTCCCCCTTTTTTTTGTGCATCCTCTTTCTCAAGAATTTAAAATCTACCAGATGTTTGAAAAGGATTGAGAATTATAGTGTGTCTTTCTTATACTTAAACAACATCTTCTCATTGAACTTTTGTTTAGATTCTTTTGAGCTGAAATGCCAGGGAGTTAATTTTTGTCTTACGGTAAAGGAGAGGCTGAGAAAGTTATGAGTGGCTTAAGTGTGAACTTGAAAGGACTTGTTTGCTCAGAGTTGGGCACCTTTTCTCAAAGTCCAGATCTCACTTATTTTCCATGACCCGTGTAGGCGCAGGTTTTTATTTCTGCATTTCTCAGTGGGCGAGGCTTGACTGTCCCTGAAACAGGTATGGCTTACTGTCTTCCACATCTCTGATGGGCGTATGGTGTTGCCTGCTTTGAATGTGTTCAGTTAGCATCATTCTGTCATTCTAGGCAAGCTCTTTGGTGTAGAATTTGGGTCTTGGATCACCTGTACTCCTGTTGGACTAGGCTCAGAATCATTTGTAAAGAAGATTTTATTTCTTGTTGGTATTTACCCAATTTACTTCAAAGCAGAAGGTACTTATTTAGGCTCAAGGAGGAAATGGTAGCAAGTGTGAAAGTTCTGTTACAAGAAAGAGTTTGGTATATTAATAGCACTGAAGAAGGCTAATGTGAGCAAGAAGGAGTGTGGTATAGGAGGTAGGAGAAGAGACTAGGCAGGGCCAAGATAAAGAGTTGGGATTTTACTGTGACTTCAGCGAAAGCTATTGAAAGTTTTGGAGTATGTGTATGAAATAATTTGATGTACATTTTTGAAGAGTTATCTTGGCTGATGCATGATTGAAAACACAAAAGATTTCATGGAGCAGGAATGTACACAGGGAGCGATTATGGGAGACGTGTGAGATATGTTGGCTGGGACTAAGCTGGGCGCATACAAATGGAGAAGAGATGGTGATGAATGTTTTGCTTTGATGTTGGAGCCAAGAAGACATACTGGTGGATGCCATGTTTTTAGGGAGTGGAGGAGGCAAGGATATCTCCTAGATTTTGGTTCTAGCAAATGTGCAAATGTTGCGATGTTTAATTTAGGTGAGGAGGATTAGACAAGGAAGAAGTGAGAGGTTGACGTACTGTTCCGGGTGGCTGTGGGCAACCAGGTGGAGGTCATCAAGCTCTCCTCCCTACTGCTGTGGAGCTCAGTGGAGAGGGCAGGGAAGGAGGCATGAATTGTATCAAGTCAGCAGTACCTGGATGGGATTGAACACTCTGGAATGAGATGAGGTCACCTACCGAGAAAGTGTAGACAGATAGGAGAGGCAGCCCAGGGACAAGCCTGGAGTTCTCCAACCTTTGAAGGTCTGGTAGAAGAACGGTAGTTGGGTCTTGTGAGAGGACCAAGAAATAACGTGAATTCGGAAGCAGAAGCTAAGAAAGGAGGTAATGAACTGGGAATAGTTCAGGAAGTTTTGCTGCAGAGGATAGTAGAGAAATAGGGCTGAAGGTGGAAGCAATTTAAAGTGAAAAGGTTTCTGTTTTATTTATTGTATTTGCTTGTTTTTTGTTTTTTTTTTTTAGTTTTTCAAAATTATCTTTTATTAGTATATGTTTGCAGTATATAATGTTTACATTCCTTTGGTGGAGTTGATACATGTATGTAACACATCTTAGTTCCTTTTTTCATCCCCTTCCACTTCCCTCCATTCTCCCTCCCTCTGTCTCCTGGTCGCCTTTCCATTTGAGAAAGAGCTATCTCGCTGCTTCCTATTATCTATCTTTTATTTTGCTTTTTATACTTCAGGTTTCTCATAGAAGAGAAGCCATGAGATGCTTAAGCTTGTGTGTCTTATTTATGTCACCTAACATTATGGTCTCAAGGTGCATCCATTTTCCTAGAAATGACTCAAGTCTATCCTTTTTTATGGCAGAGCAGTACTCCATTGTGTGTAAATACCAGGAATCTACTAAGGCTTGTTTGATTTAACATAGACAGAAACTATCCAGTAGACTGGGAGAAACTGGTGATACAGGAGAGAGAAGTAAGAGCAGGAAGAAAGTTCTAGAGAAGGACGGAGGGGTTGGTGTTCAAAGCACAGGTATAGGTTGGCCTTTGATAGGATCTAGGGATATTTCTTCCGCTGTTTAGAAGGGAACTTACCACGGATTCCTTCTACTTTGCATCCTCTGTCTGAGATCTCTGACTGCTCTGTCTGCCCACTCTCTCTCTCTGATCTCCTTTTCCTCAGTGCTTAAGAACTGATTCTCTGCGATTTCAGCCTCAAGGGAGTTGTGCATGCCATGTATGTCAAGCTCGAAGTGAGCATCTGCCCTGTCCAGGGTGGTTCTCAGAGCTTCGTTTTTATCCTACCACTGAGCTGTTCAGAGCGGTAACCGCCGGCTGTGAGCACCTGTTAAGCAGTAGTGTTTACACTCCTTGTGTGGAGTTGGCACATGTACATATATACTTTAATTCCTTTTTTCTTCCCCTTTCCTTTCCCGCCCTCCAGCTCTTGGTTCCCTTCCCATTTGAGAAAGATCTGTCTCCCTACTTCCTGTTTTCTATCTTTTACTTGGCTCTTTGTTTGTATTTTGGGTTTCTCATATTAGAGAAGCCACACTCGTGCTTTATGTGTGTACTTGGCCAGGTTTAGCTAGGAGCGACCCACATCTCACCACTAGGTGTGGAGACAGCTTGGGAAACATGGCCTCGAAGAGTTTGCATGTTCGAACCCGGATCTCTGGCCGCCTGCAGTGTCCTGAGCCACGCACAGCAGGGAGGTCGTTCTGTGCATCCTTTCACTGGCATTGCTTTGTGTTTATGCTAGTAGAAGATATTTACATGGTCACTTCGAGGACGTACTTGGGGTTTTAACTCACCTACTTGAAATGATAGCTTTCAGGGTGTGGGTTTTTTTTTTTTTTTTTTTTTTTTTTTTTTTTTTTTTTTTTTTTTTTGGTGCTGGGGATTGAACTCGGGTCCTTGTGCTTGCAAGGCAAGCACTTTAACCACTGAGCTAAATCCCCAGCCCCTTCAGGGTGTGGTTTTAATGTACTGTTACTGACTGTGCTTCGACTGAGTTGCAGACACACGGTTTACAGCTGGGCCCTCTTTGTCCTCAAGCTTAAGCACTGACTGACAGTTCTTTCCTGCCTCTTCTTTCTTTCTAGTGGTGACCACAGTTTGCCACATGTCGTGGATCTACTGGTACCAAACGCTGCTTGGAACTTTTCCCATATTAGATGATACTCTCCATTTCATTAAGGATCTTGGTCAAAAAAAGATCTACTTATTTTGAAAGGAATAATTTAAAGTTACATGAGTATTTATTTATTTATTTATTTTGGGTTTTTTTTTTGAGACAGGGTTTCACTGTGTAGACCAGGCTGGCCTTGAACTTACTGTGTAGCCCCAGCTGGCCTCAAACTCGTAGTGATCCTCTTGCCTCAGCTTCCTGAGTGCTGAGATTACAGGTTTATGTCACCACATCCAGCTAATACCAATTTTTCAGGGATAAAATTTGTAATCTACCATGATGTTCTTTGGGCATCTGAAGGTCAGAATGTCCCAGACTGGAACTCATTATCCATCCCCCTCCACCTCCTCCTCCTCCTCCCTGATCCCCTTGTCTTCCCCTGGCATCTCCTTTTCTCTTCCTCTTCTTCCTCCTATCTTATTTAATATCATCGCCAGACATCCAGGTACCACAGGAGAAGCCACACTCAGCCTTAACTCCTGTTCCTCCACTGCTCCAGCCTGCACTCCTCATTTATGTTGACACTTCTCTCCAGACCTTCCCGGTCTCTCTACCCCTGCTGTCACCTCAGTCAGATCTTCAGCATTTTCACCTTCTCTTCTTGCTGTCATTTAGTTGTGATTTTTTACTCATTTCTCCTCCCACTTATCCATGATCTTGTTGAGAAAGGCCTTTGTCTCTTTCATCTGTGTGCTTTTAGGTTTTAGCTGAGAGCTTGTGCTTGGTCCACAGGAAAGTGGCATGTCGAGTATCTGTTTTATTCAGAAATTGAAACTGATCTGTGTTTACTCCCCATCTGCATTCTTTTCTCCTGAGCAGAGCTAGCAAGGCTTACTCAGCGTTGCTCGGCAGCTGAATGACGCATGCCTGGCATCGGCGCAGCCCTCAGGCCCTTGCTGGACGCAACAAGATCGTACACGGTCCTGTGTCCCTGAACCGCTCTCAGGAATCCAGCTAAAATCCCTCCCTGGCTATTCTAATGAGGGACAGATTTCTTTCCTAGAGTTTAAGACCTGTAGTAATATGCCCCTGAGGAATAGAAAGGGATCGGAGTCCCTGGGTATAGTATCTGATACTCTATTGCCTTGGGACCAACTGTAGATAATTTTCACATAAGTGTACAGGCAAGCATCTGGCATAGTATTTATGAGTCAGAGCTTACAATAGGAAACTAAAAGAAAAGAAAAAAGAAAACAGACTGTAAAAGAAATAGAATTTCATATAATCAAATCACAAATTTGTTTAAGCCCTGTTAGGAAAATTAGCCAAGTTTCATAAAGGATAACCAAAGAATCCCACTAATATAAATCATGCCTAGAGCTCCCTATTACCATGTTACTTCTTTTCTTCGGATCTGTCTCCAAATAGGATATGATTTCAGCAATGAGTCTGCACCAGTCTTGCCTCTGGTGAAAGGGGAACAGTTACTTTTGTCTGTAATATAGCAAAAGATGCCAGTAGCTACTCAGGCAATTCTTTATTCATCTGATGAAGAGATACTGATATTTTTATATGGCAGATAGGATTTCATAGGCAGCATAATGGAGAGTTTAGTCAAACAAAATGTTCTTTTCTGTTCTTTCTCAATTCACTAGTGCAGGTCTCGGGATGGTGGGTCTCCATGCTCCTGAGGCCTGTTTGGAAATGGCCCACACCTACCTGTAGCTGCCCCCTCTTCCCAGTCTCCCGACTGAATAAGAGCATTGTGACAAATCTGAGCGCTTTTTAAGAATAATTAGACTCTCTAGCCAGAGGAAAAGAAGAAACTGCCAAAAACATCATCAGTTAGAGGAAGCTCTCTGCGCCTGGATTATCTGGTGTGCGTCAGTAGCCAGTATGACCGACCTGCTACTCTGCCTGTAAAATCATGTGTTGTTGTTGTTCTCCCTGGAATTCCAGTAAGGGGCTTCTCGTAATTAATGGACAAAGGAGTGTTCATCAGCATGGTTGATCTCAGTGTGGGGGTTGAGGAGTTGGTGGTAATGCACGTAGTAATTAGTGTGAATTAGATCGCTTTCTTCTGAGTGGGGTAAGTTAGGGCAGCCACCCTGGAAGAAGGTGACTCTGTTAGGTGGCATGAGATGCCCTTCTCTTTGGAGAGTGGATATTTTGGGGACAGGGTGGACAGAGCAGAATCAGTCAAGGTGGAGGGCTGAGGACAGCTGTACAATGGGTTAAGGGTGGGGAGGTTGGACTGCAAGAGAGGAGAGACAGCCTTCTGCTTTTTCAGTGTTCCTAGGTGCCATCTTGATTTCACACAAGTGGTCATCCTTGTGATGAGCCGTTCTGTAGCCACTAAGGAAGTAAAGGAGATTTGTGGGTAAAAGGAAAACCCACAATAGTCTGCACCATGTGGGAATTCGTGCCTGTAGTTTGAAAGGTTATGTGTCCCTAGGTACATGTATGTGCTTGAGGCTTTGCAGAGAATATTCTGGAAGAAATATAAACAATGATGTTAGCTATCTTGAAGAAAGGAGCCTAGAGACCTGTATCTGAGGTAGGATTTGAGAGAGTTCAAGTTGTATGCACACTACTTTTAAAAAAAGTAGTTCAAGTTTTTCTGAGATTACTCTAACTTCTTAGGAAGGTAGTATGGGGAAGGGGCAGGGGAAGGAAGGAGGAAGTGGAGGAAGCAGTGGGGAGTCAGATAATCTTTTCGTCCTTCTTCTGAATTGCAAAGCTCAGGGCTCTTATACTCCAGGACCTTGGGGTTATTGCCTTGGCTGGATTATGGTTACGTCAGCTCTTCTGGGCTGACCTGGAACTGAACCATCATTTATAATCTCTTTCTATGGGATAAACTCCGCAGCATTCCAGAGAGCAAACTAAAGCAAACTGCCTGTAACTACCCTCTCCATTTCATGTCTGTCACCTTCCTTTTCAAAAATTATTTTTAAAGAAGGATTTAAACTTCTTCCAGGAGCCCCGATCTATCCACATTCCAACTCACTTCATCAGAAATGAAATGACTAAAATGCTCTACGCAGTTACACGCTTGGCTGCCTTCTGTTTTTTGTGCTCCCCCAAGTTACCCTCTGTCTCCCACTTTCTTTTCCAGCTAGTTTTTATATCTTTCTTAGGGGATGCTTTGCCCTTTCTTTGTTGGAATGCCTAGTAGAAAGGAATAACTATTCAGTAAATATTTAGGTTACTGTAATCTGTCACTGGTGAGACTTCCATGGTCCCAGAAGGCACTGCAGAAGGGATTGGAATCTAGCACAGGACGCCTCAGTCTTGGCATTAATGACATCTTGGGCCTGATAATTCTTTGTTATGAGCCACGGTCCTGTGAATTATGGGATGCTCAGCGTCATCCCTGGCCCCGTCCACTGAGCACCAGTAAGAGCCCTGGTTGTGACAAGAATGTCTCTAGATATTGCTGCATGTCCCCTGGGAGCAAAATTATCCTGGTTGACAGTTACTAAATTAGAATTTCCTATTCAGTGACCAGGAATGAATCCGCACTGAGGGAGAACTCTTCCAATCCTGGGGACTGGGGCATGGGGCCAGATAAAGCTCCCGAATGTTTATATGGAGCCTTGTGCAGAAATAGCCAAGGTGTCCCTGTGAATCAGAAAGGGCTAAAGATGGGTAGGCTGGATTCCGTCCTCTACTTCTCTTAGTCTAAAAAATCTTCTCTCTTGCTCCCCACTTAATTTTCTTGATTCGTGAAGGACCAATTGTAGTTGCAGGGAAGAGGAGAAATCTGAGGAATGGCTAGATTTTCGGAATGTTCCTCAGCAGTGTGGCAGTCCTCACACACGCTGGGTGGTGTTCTGGGGACCTCTCCTCACCTCTTCCCCTAATTATGCCTCGCCTGCAGTGCACTGGTGTTTCAGCTGCCAAGCGGTCTGTAGACACTCCTTCCCTGGAGGTCTTTAAAAACAAAACAAAATGCTCATCTGTTCATAATGGTTTTGATGCAGACCTGCTGATTAGAAAGAATAGACTAGATTTTTCTGTCAAGGTTCGTTTCCGTCCTGAGTGCTGTTAAGTGGATGACTCTGCTTTTTGGGGGTGGTGGTAGGGAGGATGTAAAGTGACACTGTATGAATTTATTGGTGTATCACTGTACATATCCTGGTTAAACAGGATGAGATATAGCTTTCTCATGCTTTCCTTGTTTCTGAAGCACTTAGCGCATTTGGAGCCTCACAGCACGTAAGTGAAGTAGGTGGGGCCCTTTTTCCTGTCCCTTAGGCACTGAGGGATCGGCCAGACATACAGACGGTATATTCCTGGCCCCAGCCAACCTGGCCCCAGCAGAATGGGACATTCCTGGATGCCTGCTCGCCAGACACATGCTTCTTTCTCTTGACGTTGTGGTTTCTTAGTGGCTTTTGCTGTGTCACACGCAATGTCTAGACATCTGATTTGGAGCCATAACATTTTAGAGCCATAACAATTTTGGAAACCTACTTAGGAGACTATTACCTACTGTTTTCCCTTCTAAAAATGTGTATTTTTAAATTGCGGTAAGATTTATTGCCAACCTTACACAGACACAAATATTTTCATATATATATATTTGATATATATATTTGTTTGTCTATATGTGTTTATGTATGTATGTAATAATGTATGTATGCATTTATGTGGCTATATAGGTAGAGCTGTATGTGCAGTGTGTACGTTCGTATGGATATGTGTCCATTTGTGTGTGCTTGTGTATGTTCACGTGTGTATGTTCACATCTTGGTCATATTGCTGCAGGAAATAGAGGAAGCCCACTTGATGGGAAGTGAGAGACAGTTTCCAGAGCTGTGGTGTGGTTAAGGGATGGCGAGGTGCCCACGCTCCGGGCACATCTGAGCACCCAGCATCTGAAGCTGGGGAGACCTGGGATGGGGCGCACAGCAGGCCGAAGCAGAAGACAATGGAACCAGACAGGAGGCCTGGGGAGAGTGACCAGGCAGGAGCATGTGTGTGTGCGTGCACATGCTGATCTGCCTCTATTTTTTTTTTTTTAATTTCACCTTACAACTAAAAATTTGGCATGGATCATCATTATTGTATTTGCTTAACTGTTCAGATAAACGTGTCAGCATTTGTTTCCTAAATTAAGAAAAGGCCTAAGTGGGCATTCTTGGTGCGTATCCCAGATTGTTCATGTCCAGAGATTGGAAGTGGTCTCTCTAATATTTTGAGTACCTATTACCTGATAGGATGCTGTTACTTTTAGACATATTTATGGACAGAGCTAGTAAATACAAATATTTTGAAAGAGAAAAATACAGCATGTTCAAAATAACCCAGTTAGTACCAAATGTGCTGAATGTCGTATGCCAAAATAGAATTGTTTTCTGTTTGTTTTTTCCCACTTTGTTTGCTATTAGTTGGATCTGCTTATTTTGTTTTGATTTTGAATTTTAGAGGCAGCTTTATTTTGAAATAGTTGTATTTTTTTAAACTACAAAATGTTCACATGGTTTTCCAAAATCAAAACTGTGAGATGAAGTATTGTGGGATAATCACTTTTGTCTTCATTTTTCCTTTCCTGCTTTGACCCATTTTTTGGTAAGTATTTTTTCTTTTATTAGTTTTGGTTCATCTTTACTTAATTTCTTTTGAATATGTAAGTCAATGTGTTTATATAGCATATATTCTTCCCTTTCTTAGCTAGATGACAACAGACAGGAAACAGGCATCTGTAGTTTGCCTCTTCCTTTCCTGTTGGGTACTAGCGATCACACAGTAGGTATATGGAGATTTGCCTTGTACCTTGACATTATGCAGCTGTACTACAGTTTCTTCAACCGGTCCCTTGTGGATGGGCATTTGGGTTACTTCCAGGCTTTTGCTCTTAGAGTGTTCTAACAAATGACATTGTACGTTTATCATCTCATATTTTTAGTAGTACAGTACTGTTGGGGATTGATTTTTATGAGAGGAGCTGATGGGTTAAAAAGTAAATGCATGTGTAATTTTGCTAGATACTGCCAAATTCCCCTCCATTGGGGCCGAACCATTTGTCCTCCCAACAATAATATATGGCAGGTTCTATTCCTCCGCATTCTCACCAACAGAGTGTGCTGTCAAACTTTTGAAAGTTTTGCTAATTCAACAGGTACAAAATGGGTGCTCGTGTTTTAACTCGCATTTCTCTTATCATTAGCAAGATTGAACACCTCTTTTTAATGCTGAGCATCACGTGCCACTTTTTTCTTTTTTCTGTGAACTGTTTATCCAGCTTTTGTCCATATTGTGTTGTCATTATTTCCCCCTCTGGCTCATTTTGAGCTAGGAATAGTTTCCCACACCCAGGTTATAAAGTAATTCCCTTATGTTTTCTTCTGTGGTTTCATATTTTACATTCAGATCCCATTTGGAATTTGTCTTGGTATGAGATAAGAGGGGTTTATTCAATTATATATTTTCCCACGATGCTCCAGCATTATTTATTAAGGAATCTGCCTTTTTCCTCAGTGTCTTGGATACTCTTTATTACATGTACTTGGATTAGTTTTTGATTATTTATCTCATTCTATTAATGCTCTAGTAATAGACTGCTTCATAATACTTCATAATAAATGTTAAAAAGTCTTTTTAAACAAAAGAAATGGTGACCTGATTCCTGCAATTACAGAAGCATACAGTTTAAAGTGGAAGAATTTTTAGAGTTACTTTATGAGCTGACTACTTTGATTCCATTTCACAAAGAAGGGAAGCAGGATTTTCAGAGCTAGGCTGTGTACGGGCTACTTTTCTTCCAAGATCACCTAATTAGCAATGGGATCAGCAAGTAAGTTCTCAACCAATACTTTGTATGATTTTTAAAAAAAATGTATGATTTTTCTCAAAAACGAATGATTGGTCTCCCACCAAGGACCTAAACCCCACGTAGGATGTCTTTGTCATATTTTCTTAGTTTTGATTATTTAAAATAATAGATCATTTAGTTTATTTTTGATCATCATAACATTCATTTTAGAACACTGAGAAACTGAGATGGGCAATAGTAATAACAAAGAAAAATTATAAAACCCTACTACTGACCCCTAGAGATGTGCTACTTAGCTTAATTCTTTCCAGAATTTTAAAATTCATCATCTTTTGCTTAATTATGATCATGTTAAGTGGAAACAGTTTTGAGAGAATGACAGTAATATTCAGTATTTCTTTAGCACATATTTAAGTGCTATGATTAAAATGCTCTTAAATATAATACCTTACTTATCACAAAACCTGAGGATGCAATTTATTGATGAGTAATCTTGGCTTTGTTAAATTAAATAACTGCCTAACCTCACAGAGTTATTAATCAGTGGAGCTTGTGCTGTAATTCCTGTGTTTACTCCAGTGTTTATATTAACCATTGTATATACTGTGTCCTGTGTATATCATTTTGGATCCTGTTAATTTATTACATTTTAACAGAATTGCTCATCCTTATTTTCTCAACGATCATATTAAGTTTTATTCATAGTATACATTTCTTTTTAACACATTAGATTACCTATACCAGATTTTAAGAAGAGGGTGTTAAAATATTTTTCCTTTAGACATTATTAATATAATCTTTACTTCTTTTAAAAAAGTGTCTTGGAAATTAAATAGACTAATGTGGAGTCCAGTGTCAGAAACACACATTAATTTTATGGACGTGCTGCTAAATGTTTTACATGATGTTCAGACAGTTTACTTTCCTGTGTTGACTTGAACATCCTCCTTGGAAATCTGTTTATATCAAAGTTATAAAAATCTGTTTATATCAAAGTTATATCAAAACTTGCAAAATTTTCTTCATTTTCCCTGTCCTTTCCCAGATCCACATCATTCCAAGTTCCAAGTTAAAAATGACGTATATGATGCATAGTGACATGTGGATGACATGTGAATAGTTTGGAGCTTTATGTGCAATTGGAAGTAAATAAAATTCTCTCTGAACCTCTTCAGCTTGCGTCCTGACTCAGAAACGAGAGGTGCATTCACCTTGCACTGTGACATCAATAGATATATCCATAAGAAGGGTGAAAACTTTATTGCCAGTATAGATCTGTTCCCTAAGAGAAATAGAGGAGAGGCCAGTTTAAAGAAAGAAGTGAATTAAATGTGGCAGGCCAGTGTGAAATTACAATACTAGTGACTATTACAGAGGATAATGTTTTGGCAGCAATGTTTTAAGTGTCACTTTGTGTCTGTCTGTGTGCTGGGAGAGAACAAAATGGTAGCCTTTGGAATTTACAAGCTAACTTTTAACTTGGTAAAAGGTTAATACTGTCCTCATACCAGCTTTGTGCTAGGTGCACATGGGATATTAGGCTAAGCCAAGTGTAGTTCCTGTTATCAGGAGGTTTATAATTTAGTGTGCTGAAGCATCTTATTTTCTTTCACCATACTGTACCTTTCAGTAAATAAAAGTTTGAGCTCAGTCCCCAGTCTATTGTATATTTACTATAAATTACATACATGTGCTAAATGCAGATTTGTAAATAAAGTTTTCTTGAACTTTAGGACTTTTAGGAAAACGTGAGTAGATGTTTTAATGATTTTTCTTGCATGTCACTGCATGTAGGATATATACTATACATTCCTCTGCAAATCTCACTGACCCACCACTAGTGTGGTACGGTATAAAATCGCCTGGTGCCTGGAGGACTTCATTGAGAACACGTTTATACCTAAACTCTGGATCACTGATACGGTTCTTCTCCTCAAGTGCATTGTCTGCTTTTGGTATCTTTGGCTGTAGCTAAGTAGTCAGGGCTTGTGATTTGAAAGTCTGCATATAGACAGCTTGCCTTGAGCATAGTGCGACTCAACGGGTAAATTTCTTGACACATCTGATATAGTTTTATGGATGATTCTATCCTGTTGTCATACATGGCCATCTCAAAGATGTGAAATGCAGAAAAGGCTAACAGCCTCAGAAAGAACACTCCAGTCCTCCAACATTTGTATTCATGAACATGAATATGAGTTGTTATGTATAAACAAGTGTACGACCATATTCATTCAAAGAATAATCTACCCTAAACAAGTAGTATTTAACCCAAGAATGCAAGGGTGGTTCAATATTAGGAAATCTGTTCATGTAATAAAATTAGTATGCTAATAATGGGGATCAGAATCTCAAATAAGAAATGCCATCTGGTGCCAGAAGAGGATTTGATAAAACTCAACAAAAGTTTCTAAAACATTTCAAACACTTAGTTTTTGTGATTTTTTTTTCTATTACTGAAGTAAACTCTGAACATTCATCATTTTTATGATCAGACAAGAATATATGAAAGATTTTAAAAGCACCTTAGTGCACATAACAGACTTCTTTGTATTCCAAGTTCCCAATCCACATAATGGTCCCTCTATAAATATTTTTAATGAAATGTTTCATTAAACCCACTTATTTTTGAGAATGATTAAGCAAACAGAATACCAAGAGTCTTTCTTTGAGTCAGGAGAGACCTTTTTTCCTGTATTGAACGTGAAGAATATGCAGTGTCTTTGGGGAATGAATTGCTTTTCTGTAGGAGATGCCTTTGAAAATGCTTCTGTGTGCTTGCTGTGAGATTCACCAGTGGCTCCCTGAACTCTGACCTCTCTTCCTGAGCTGTGTCAATACTCCAATCATGACCTCTTAGTCTACCTAATGGATGGCTGATGCTCCAGCTGGGTGGTTCCATCCTGGCCTCCGCATGCCAATGTCTAAGCCCATTTCCCTGCTAGCCAAGAGTGCTCAGTCTCTTAGCACCCCTTTTCCTCCCACCTTTCACATCTGTCTCTCCTGCAGTCTACAGCTTTAACATCTCTCGTATCTTTACCTTTATCTAACTTCGTGACCCTGGAATGGACCCTTCTGAATTCTTCTGATTTTCTCTTTGCTCCTGTCTCAGCTGCCCTACCTACACCGCAGCTAGATGACTCTTTCTGGATTGGATTTATATGTTACTCGCCTGCTTAAAGACGTTGTGACTCAAGGCTTATGATGGAATGACATATAAAATTGTTGGCTTGACATTTGAAGCTGTCTCCAGTCTGCCTTTTATGCATTCTGTACTCCTACAGCTTCTTCACACTGTGCGGACTCGTTCCTCTTAGTGCCGCAGCACGGCAGTTCCACTGTCTTTGTTCTGTGTCTTTCAACCTTCATTTTCTCACTTTGGAAAAATGGACTCATCATCATAATGTGCGCATCAGAGACCATGTTCATGAAATTTTAGAGTCTTCCTGATAGTTAGGATTTCCTCTGTCCTCTGAACCTCACAACACTCACTTCTCTGGTGACTTCTTGATACTCTGAGGCTTTGTCTCTCCTCATAGATGGTAAGAAGTTTGAGTAGGAAAGCCACATTTTATTCAGTCTTTTATTTCTTGCAGTTGCTTAGCATAGTGGTTTATATGTTATAGTCTATATATTGGCATTTTGAGTCAAATTGTATATATTGAACATAATATATACATGAACAATATACATTTGTATTTCAGACATCAGTGCCATTGATTTGTTCTTGTAAATCACAATCTTTAACCATCTGCTTTGGGAGATGAAAATACAATGATAACGTCAAATAGAACTAATGTCAAATATAGTTATATGAGTCACCTAGGCTACTTTTAAAAAGTAAGTTTTAATTTTCTACACATTCATATTTGCAGAAACACTAACATACAGTTAGTGAGAAGATTAATAAAAGCTATAACCTTAAGAGACAGAATGCTAATTAAATTGGAGGATAAAGAAAAGTAGTGCTTATTAACATAACTATTTCTTTCCTCATTTTTGATGACAAAGAAACTTTATTTTTTTGTATTGACTCCAACTGCCAAGAATTTTTTGCAACAGATTGAGTACTATGACAAATACCTGCCTTTCAGAGCTTTATACAGCGCCATTGCCCGAAAAGCAAGCTTGACCTCCCCATGAGATCACTGGCGAGATAAATACTTAAAAGCTTTTCAGAGGCATACTCTAGGCTCCATGAGAATTTAACTTCCCACTGATTATGTTTATATTGATTTGGAACACACAGGCGTGACTGTACTAAGCATTGTTACAGCGCTGATGATTTCTCATGCCTTGGGAATATGTCTCTCTTTGCTGTGCATAGGGAATCTGCTTATTTTCTTACATACCTATACTTCAGTTCAGTGTACTGGTATCAAAACCAGACCATGAGTGTGTCCTTGCAGTTGTTTAAAAGTTGTGGTTTTAGAACAGTTGAAAATATTTTGATGCATTTTGGAACAGGTTTTGTAGATGGCTTATACTTTAGTAGCTATCCAACTTGACTTGGTTAGGTTTTGGGCTATGTTCATAATACAAAAGGAATTTTTAAAAAGTACACTTCAGCCCTATAATTTCACATGTTGATTATATTTTCAGGTGATACATAGTTATATAGAAAATCTTGGTTTGAATCCTGTTGATTCTGATGATATTTACTTTCTACAGTCTATGAGTATTTCATGAGATAAAATATTTTAAGTGCTTATCATGATACTTATTGTTCAACATAGGCCACTTTTATTCCCCTTTGACCAACACAAACAAACAAACAAAAATACCAAACACCAAGAAGTTGTTTGACAAAAGAATTTGTTATTAGATTATGTTTGTGTCTATGAAGTCCTTGTACCATGGCTGAGTATAGGTTGAATATTTCTTATCAGAAATGCTTAGGACCAGAAGTATTTTGGATTTTGAAGTGTTTTGGATTTTTGAATATTTGCATTTACATGAGCTATCTTAGGGCATGATACACAAGTCTGAATAAATTCGTTTATATTCAATGTATAGCCCGAAGGTAATTGTATATATTTTTCATGTGCCTGTGTTTTGACTGCAACCGATCGTATGAAATCAGGTGTGGCATTTTTTTTACGCATGGTGTCGTGTCAGCATTAAAAAGTATCAGATTTTGGATTTTTGGATTAGGGATGCTCAGCCTCTAGTAGATAAGTAGATACATTTGGTTATCATATGATTCTGGAACTAGAAAATCTGGTGTAAGTTTTTACAGTGAGAGTTTCGAACCCAAGCCGTTGGAGCTCTCTGGGTGGTGTTCCAGCCACTCTTCACACCACATGTGGCACTGCCCATGCTTGGCGGGTGCCAAATGGTGTCCCTGTGACTGTGGTTCATTCAGCAGGGGTCTAGTGGGTTTCAGATCCTCTACGTCCTTAGCAACCCACGTTTGGCCTGTCATAGTGGATTTGCCAGGCCAGGAGCTATCATTGATTGTGGAATACAGCCCTGCAAGTCTCACACATGTGTTGTATTTCTTGAGTAGAACATAACTTGAGTAAAAAGCCCATTATTACATAATTCATGAGTCAGTAGTTATAATTTCAAGTCACAGCCCCACATATAATCACTGCTCCTGTCTCCGAAATACAAACATCATAAAAGACTGTAATGCACTTTCAAAGCTGTATTTTTGAAGCTGTTTTCAAAAATATTTAGTCCTTTGATCATAAACGCTTTACCCTGTATATATTTAAACAAAGATAGTTTGTTTAAACCGGATGTTCATCATTGTTGTGTTTTGGAAAAGTGAACAAAGTTTTTAAATGCTAAGCTTAAGGTATAAATATGGAACTAATTGAAGTATAATATTTTGTACAGTTTTTTGTACAGTTTTTAAAATTATAAAGTCTTCCGCAACTCTATTCCAGAAGATTAGATTTTATAATACAAATAGATTACTCTTATGCAGAAATTTTTATTTTGAGTTGGCCACATTTGATTGGCAATCAGATAATCTTTATTAAAAAATCACAAATGGATTGTTAAGAAAATGTAAAGCCATTATAGGTTTTTTAAAAAACCCACACTTATGAATACTTTGTTTAAAATAGGATAATGCAACTTAGCTACTTACCCATATTAAATTAATACTTGTGCTTTTTCTAACTACTTACATTGTTTGTACAAGAAGAAGTAACATATATACCATAAAAAACATAATACCATAAAGACCATAAAGAATTGTCAAAGGAAATAGCATACATAGTGGTTTTAAATGTTAAAATGAGGAACCAAGTATAGCCTTGATCCAAGGCATACTTAGTGATTTATGTAGAGAAAAATATTTCATACAATTATGATAATATTAATCTGGTATCAAAGCTTAATGAAAATCATGAATAACAATATTCTTTGTATGTATCCATTGTGTGTCAGCAAAAATAATTCCTTTTCAGCAGATCTTATATTTAGATAAAATTATGAGATTAAAAAAAACCCTCACAGTAGGATAGTGCTTTAAAAAGTTCATATTTTGGGAGAGTTTGTTATAGAAAATTTTGGAGCAGCCTCAGTGTGCATTTAAATTGATTAAATTTATAAGAAATGAGTAAAGGGCAGACATTTAAAAATCATTATTGTTAAATGAAATTTTCATTTTCAGCTCGAAGCACAGGGAAAGTGATATTTTTTTTTTAATATAGACGTATTGCTCAAATATTTTGGAGTAAATTTCTCCTAATATTCTAGTCTAAACTAAGAGAATTCTTGATGTTTTCTGACAATTATATTTGTTATGTGTAAATCATAGAGTGGATAGTATAAATGTTATACTATAATATTATGTTCATTTACTGTCTTCTCAAATTTTAAATATTTAATATCATATTAAGAAAACTCACCAGATCCTTTGGGGCTTTCAAGACAGCTATTTAGAAAGGGCGGACTATTTGGGTACAATGAAATGTGCTTCTTAAATTAATTTCCATTTCATTTGAATCATTTGTCTGTACAATATCTTGCCTGCAATTAAATTGTCACAAAAGTACCATGGTCACAAACTTGTGATCTCAGTGTATAGCAATCAGGAGAAAAACTGTGGCCTAAATAAGACTGAAATCTTACCGTTCAGAATGATTTCATTGTTGCCCAGATGTGGGGCAGGACAACACGAGGACGTGGTCCTGTACCTTGAAATGCTCACTGTAAAATTGGAAAGACTGGGCTCAGGTTCATTGGCATTTCTTGACCCATTTAATATTAGACACTGTCTCTTATCACAGTGCTGTGTGATGTTGGCTCATACCGGCTTCCTAGAGCTGATTTTGCTCATCTTGTCCCAATTCTGTGATTATGCTCCTTTTTTTTTTTGCCAGACTTTTTTAAAAACTAAAAATAGCTTTTAATTAAAGAAATTAAACCCTGGGAGAGATGATTGTTACACATGTATCAGTTCATGGCTGTTTATACCTGAGTGACCAATGAGAGAAAAACAGGAAAATTTCTCAAATGAGGTGCCTGCCAGGTCAAGGATCCGAGGATGCTTTCGTTATTGCCCGCCTTTATCACTGCTTGTGACTCCTCCGGGGTCCTGGTTTCTCAGATCACAGGGACCAAATTGTCTCCATACCATACGAGCGCTCCTCCTCTAAATAACCAGCTGTAGTGACAATTCCTTTGAAGTTGAAAATTGAAGGAGATGATAGAAAATAATAATATTACTACCAGAAAGAAATAAAGATCATTGAGTGTTCTCCAGTGTAGTGGTCTTTACACACATTGAAGCAGTTAAGACCTAGATGTGAGTCTCTTACTGTGGGAACCTGGGTGAGTTTTCATTAAGTTCCAATGTCTTCATCCGTGAATTGGATATTGTGAGGATTAAATCAAATTTTCTATGTACAGTGAGCATCCTTTCATACCCTTTCTAAGTACTCAGCTTCTGAAAGTTGTTGAGTTGTTTCCCTCCATTTTTACACTGTGTTCATTTTTAGGTTTCAGCAGACCTTGGATGGAGGGTAACACACGTATTGGGATCTTGAATATCATTTTGTGTAACAGTATTTTTTGGTTCAAAGCACTGTATGCATTTGGGTATTACTCAAGATTCCAGAAGTTTTACAGTGTCCATTTTCCTGGCTCCATCTTGAAAATCTGGGTACCCTGAGAACAGTAATAAATACTGTTTTCCTTGGGGGCTCAAAAACTTTTCTATTGAGTATTTGAAATGTAAACTTTTGTAAAAAATAGAAAAAAATCTCTTCAATGACATCTGTCTCTGTCTCTCTGTTTCTTTCTCTCTCTCTCTCTTGAATAGTGGGGCTCAAACCCAGAGAATTCACACTGACCTACATCCTCAGCCCTTTAAAAAAATTTTTTTTCACGACAGGGTTTCATCAAGTTTCCCAGAGTGGGATCAAACTTGTGCTCCTCTTGCCTCAGCCTCCCAGAGTGCTGGGATTTCAGGCACGCATCACCATGCCTGGTTTACTTTGGCTCTTTAAATGGTGCATGGGTTAAACAGTCTCATAATGGTGATTTTGCATCACAATATGGTTTAAAAAGGGCTTACCTAGCCATTTATTATTTGATGAGTAAATTGCTCATGTGTATTATATTTGGTTTTATGAGTTAAAAATAAGAATGTCAATGAGGATATTCAGTATTTGAACTTTTTGCTATGTAGGTAGAGAATAAAAGGCTGGATATTTCAAAACTACTGAACTTCTGATGTGTCATTCTTATTAATGCAGTTCAAAGAATTTTGAAAGCATGGGTTTGGGGAACTTAATTAAAACATAAAGTTAGTTCATTATTTATAATAAAAATTTCAAACTTTGATAAAATACTTTCCCATGCAGAAGACTGATTCAGGAGGGTCTGGAAGCTAAAATATTTTGGGTATTTTATTGCTTGCTTGCTAGGATTCTGAAAAAGTTTAGTATATACTTTCAAATTAGAAAGGAACTAGTGATTTCTAGTCTTACAGCACTGCTGTGGCACTGCTCTGCCTGCGATGGATGCCATTAGCCATATCTGACCATGGAGTGCTTAAAATGTGCCTAATTCCAGATAAGATGTGCTGTAAGTGTAAAGTTAAAGTACACTGAATTTCAAATACTTGGTATGAAAAAAATATACAAAATATCCCAGGACAGAGCCCGGCACAAAGTTCATAGAGATTTGATGAGTGGATGTAAGATTGAAATAGGAGAGATGGGTCGGGATTTTTTGTTAGTTTTATTCGTTGATGGTCTGATGAGATTAGAATAGTGTCCAGCCCATGAACTGCACATAAGAAATACTGTGAAATGAATGAATGAATGAATATGTAACCCCCCATATACACTCACATGCAAATCATGAAGTTAAAGTTCTCAGAAATGATATTAAACTCTCTGTTCAAAAGTACCAATTATTTTAAAGCATTACTACCTTTATGGCTGTGTTAGTATTTATTTTAATTATAGTTTTATTTTTATATTATATTTTGAGTTACACATAAAAATCCTCCATGAAAATAACTCCATGGGATAAAACTTGGGAATTAGTAGTATTTCAGAAATTCTAATGTATTAGCATTCGTTGTCTTGTTTTCTTTGGTTTAAAGTATGATAAAAACATGATTTCAGAGTAGAAGAACTCCTTAGTTAATGTAGGTGTTAGTAACTCAATGCTTAAGGTTTGAGCACAAACGTTGATATATCACTTAGTAAATAGTAGAAAAAAGAGGTGCATTTTAATAATAAAATTGTAATTGTAGAAATGTAGAAAGTATGAGATTTATATTATAAACACATTTAAAAGAAATTCCCTTTATTTCTGGGTGTATGTAGTACTAATGGATTACCCTTGAGTGTTTTTCTTCGTAGAGAAACCCGAAAATACTTTCTTCACAAAGGATTTTCATAAAACCCAGATACCTAAGGAGTATTTCCCTTGGCTAATGATAACAGGAAGGGGTAAAAATTAAGTTCAAGTCATATAGAAGGGACTAGAGTAGCTGTAAAGCCACTGCTTCCACAGTTAATTGACCAGGAACTGTGTTATTTGTAAAGGGTTCGTGGTTCAAACCATTTTAAGCTTTTTGTGTTAGGATCAGTGATTTCCATATGTTTTCTGAATCACACCCTCTTCGTCCTGCCTCTTCTTCCTGCGACATCCGGTGACGTTAAACTTCTGGTCCCTTCAACTTTTATCTTGACCTCTGTGGATGCTCTTTGCAGACCTTGTTCTGCATCTCATCACTTGGCTGACCTCGGCAAGGGAGAGCTGCCCATGCCTTCATTTCTGTTAACTCTTCTTGGTGTGAGCTCACGTAATTTTCCTCTTTTCCTGTTAGAAACATTATTACACTTTCTCTGGAAAATGCCAACTCATCTCCTTCTGCGTGCGTTTATGTTAGCCGCCCTTTAATGGCTGTTCTCAGTATGCTTTACCTAAGTCTTCCCTTTGTTTCCTTGAATATAAGGACTTCTGCCTTTATTCCTCGGTTTCATGTATCATTCCCCCTGCCTCCTGGAAATGTGACAAAAACAGCTTTTCTCCATAAGTTACTAGGAAATTATTTACTTTATTGTGTTTTTATAAAATTCATAAATCATGTAAACAGGCCGTGTTGTGAATTAATTGGTAGATCATCTATCTCTGAATGGGTTAAGAATTGCCAAGAATGATCAGGCCGGCTCTTTCTGGCTCTGGCTGTGGTGTTGACAGCCACGCGAAGCGCTTCTTCAATAAATCCACTCTCATATTCAAGTTTTTCCAGATGTGAGAAGTAATTAAGTCTTTGCATTTACTGAAGCCTTTTATGCTTTTCAAGGGGGGAGCTGCCAGCTGTGGTGAATTAACGCTGCTTGAGTACGCGTGTGGGGTGTGTGTGTGCGTGTGTGTGTGTACATATATACAGGCACATGTAGTCAAATGAGGTC
>PVJO010009874.1:0-67153 GCA_004026905.1 Hystrix cristata
TACTCATATTTCTAACAGGAATAAGTGGTTTAAAATATGGAAGATTTAATACATTATGGCTTTACTTATTAATCAAATATTAAACCATATACTCAAAAAACTAACCCAAACTTTTAGTAATAATATCCTTACAAGATCTAGTTAATCAAAGATAAATATGTAATTTTACAGTTATAATTTTAAATTGGTAGACATAATTAGTAGATTTCTTAATACCTTCTAAGAAGTGAAAAAGGAATCGTAAGATTTACAGTGACACATCCATCCACTGAAAAAGAAATGAGGCATCAAACTAGGAAAAGATATCAAGAAACCTTGAAAACATATTATTAAGTGAAAGCAGTGAATCTAAAGACTTCTTTTTATATGATTACAGCTGTAAAACATTCCGTAAAAGGTTAACTTTGGAGACATTGAGGAGATCAGTGGTTACCAGAGGTTTGAGGGGTGGAAGAAAGGAATAAGTGAAGTACAGAGGATTTCTAGAACAGTGAGACAGTTCTGTGCAATATAACAGTGAACAAATTTAATTACATATTTGTCTAAACATACAGAAGTACAACATCAATAGTGAGTTCTAATGTAAACTTTGGATGTTGCGTGAAAGGTGTGTGTAACTGTTGGTCCACTATGATGAACATTCCATCCCAGTATGAAATAAATGTTGGTGAAGGAAAATGTATGTAGGTGGAGACAATGTATAGGAACTCTCTCCTCTATGTTCAATTATTGTTTATTTTTTCTTAATATATGTTTTCAATATATAAAGTAGGCATTCCTTGGGTGGAGTTGGTACTTTGACATAACACATCTTAATTCCTTTGTCATGTCCTTTTCTTCTCTTTCCCCCTCCCTCTATCTTTTAATCCCTTCCTCTTTGAGAAAGAACTATCTAACTACTTCCTAATATCTATCTTTTACTGTGCACTTGTTCAATTTTGCAGTTAATTTAAAACTTCTTTTCCAAAACACATATTACTATATATTTGTGTACATAATGTATATATTTATTGTGGAGTACATAACATATTGAAAGTTGGTCCCTTTTTTAAAAAATCTGTATTTAAACAAGGGAAATTATAATAGTAATTATAATTAGATTTTCAAAAGATATATAGCAGGAAAATGACACTGTCACCAGAGTGGCATAATATAAATCACATAGAGATTTGTTGTTATTCTTCTAGCTTTCTAATTTAAGGAATAGACATAGATAATAAGAGGTTTTTACTTAAACATCCTAATTTTAGTAGGATTAAAATATCAATTAATGTAAAGGAAGGGAATAAATTTGTAGGTTTTCCTTCAGCAAAAGTTATTGCAAATGAATTGCAAAAGAAATTTTACAATTTGGAAAAATGTACATGGGCTTAGTCCATAAAAGTAATCATTTTTAACTAAAAGAACATTGAAAGAACACCATCTTTCAATGAGGAGAAATTCAAAGGGCAATTTTGGTCGGGAATATTAATGAATTAACATGTAAACATAGTTATATAATTTGATGAATTTTCAGGCCCTGAATTCATATACCTTAAGGAGATTAAAAAAACAAAAAAAATACAAAGATCATATCAACAAGAGACTATTTCAATAAAATGTCTCTACCCTTGAACTATACAGTCTCCCATACTGAAATGTTTTATCTCAGAATATGTTATGCAACACATCTGTGAAAATAAATGCAGAGATATGTGTGTTTTTGATCATGGCCTTATATATATTAAACGTGATTTAACAGATAATCATGACATAGCAATATTGGCAGGAGCATCAGCAATGTATGTAATGTATGATTTGGTGGTTAGGGGTCAAGTAAGACAATTAGACTCATTTGTTCCTCTGAAAGTTAATTGCAATTATTTAAAATTGAGAAATGGAAAAAGAAACACAATTTAAGCATGTTATTAAGAAATAGGGAAATAGAAGAAGAAACTTCTGAAAGTGAAAAGACAGACAACACATGGAAAATCACTGCATGTAAAAATAATAATATATAAAGAAGGGAAGTTTATACTTAAATGTGCAAGTTGATATAGCAACATTAAAAAAAAAAGAAAGAAAAGAAAAGAAGAGAGATTCACTGTTTCACTTGGGAGCAACTGAGAATTTCCCACAACATTCAAATTTACCCTGAATAGGAAGCTTCTCACAAAACGTTTAAATTGAAGACCAGGGATTCCTGTTTAAAATTATTCTTTTTAAAATTATAAATATAATCTTATAAAGCATGATATATTGAATTTGGCTTTTGATGGTAGGAGTATAGAGCAAAAGTATTTTGTCAAAGTGAAATAAAAATTCTAAGTTTTATGGTCTACTTTTATTCTACTGCATGAAAAAGTTATATCATTAAATTGGGAAGCCTTCATAATAAAGATTGCAATTTTCACTTATATAATTCTGCATTTATTTAAACTGGTATGTAAGTTCCCTTGTAGAAGTATTTAATTCTGTCTACATACATTGAGATTACAGAGTAATCAAATTTTATAAAAATTTACATCATTTTTCAAGAAAATTCATATTCTTAGAATGCCAATTGTGTCTGATAGATGACAGATAGATAAATAGATAAATAATTTCTCATTTTTAGAGTAACTGCTAGAGTGAAATTTATTTTTTCCACTTGTCTGAATCTCTTCATGACACAGTACGCAAGTGTAACATAACACACTGTTTTGCTTTTGTTTTTAACTTTTGTTCCTGCATTTGTCATGGTGTGGAAAAACAACAGTTACCACTGTAGCTGTCGTCTGTAACAAGGGATCTGCAGCAATTCCATTAGGCCCAAAGACACAAATGTCTGTAGGAACATGTTAAAAAGTATGAATTTTCCTAAATTCTTAATTCTCAGGGCAGGACACTGGTCTGCTTATACATAGTAGATAATGTAAAAAAAGATGTCAATTAATATATGCATGGCACTAAGAATTAGCACTTCTTTCACATTTATTTGAATGCAAAATTTACAGAATCACCAAAACTAAATTTCTATTTTAGGTTTAGACTATAAGTTAGCAAACTATTTTGTTTTAGAGATAAACCAAACAGGTAGTACTTTGCATTATACATTATAGACTTGGATTTATATAATTATATGTTACAGGTACCTTCTTGACTAGAATTCTAAATATTAAACTTCCTGTCCTCAAATGTGTTGGAATCAATTTCTGCAACTGTGTAATACACACTTCAGATCTGGCCCTTAGACTACTGGAAAAATTAAAATTCAAGATAATAGAGTTTTCAAAATTCTGTTCTATTAAGATACTGTCTAATTTTCAACAGGTTGCTAGTCTTCCTAAATCCACATTCCTTTACCTGTAAAACTTAAATTACATGATTTATTGAGGAGTCTTACTTTGTTTAGACGAATCTTCCATTTTCTTTCTTTCTTCCTTCCTTTCTTCCTTCCTTCCTTCCTTCCTTCCTTCCTTCCTTCCTTCCTTTCTTTCTTTCTTTCTTTCTTTCTTTCTTTCTTTCTTTCTTTCTTTCTTTCTTTCTTTCTTTCTGCTGATTTTTTGTGATCTACTTGGGGCTAGATAGCTGGCTCCTGGACAATCCATATAAAACAAGTGGTTGCTTCTAGTCCGAGCACCCAATTTCTGGTAGGAATCACTATGGTGCTCTACTTTTCTTGTATGGAAAGAGGGAATGTGATTTATGTAAAGACTTCACAGTTGAAAACCAAAATAGCTAGGGCTACGGGGCAAAGAGACCCAAGAAAATTACTTGGGTCTCTGTCGGTTTATGCAAATAAGAAATTAATATTTGAACAGCCACTGGGATCATAGAGCTATTTTTACCATGCTATAATTAAGTCTATAACTAGAAAGTTACTATATTTTATGAAATTTTTTCATATTATATAAGCCCAGTTTAAATATTTTTATTTTATTTCTAGAATTCGAATGAAGTACTTTTCTCTAAAAAAAACACAGAATTATCAAACATTTTAAGAAGATATTTTAGTTGATATTTATTCAAGCTGTCTACTTCATAAATATAAAAAGTAATGATTAGATAGGAGACGGTACTTTTCCAACTTCGAAAAACAAGTAAGCCACAATCTAAGGTAAATTTTACATGTCCTGTCTTTCAATACAAAAGATACCAGACCGGGGCTGGGAATTTAGCTCAGTGATTAGAGTGCTTGCCTTGCAAGCACAAGGGCCTGAGTTCGATCCCCGGCACCACAAAAAAAAAAAAAAGATACCAGACCAAATTAAGTTAGTGGTGTGAGTAAAAATTGAGGGACGAGAGAAAGAAGAATATGAAAGAGAAAGAGGAAAAACAGACATAGAACACTCACTGTCTCAAAAGGCTGCTTTTGTAAACTAGACTATGTGGGAAATTTTCCATATACGTCTGACACATTATAAATTTGAGATAAATTTTTTGATTGATTTAAAGACAATGACATGAGAAAATTAATACATTGTTATATAAAATGTAGGAAAATTAAATGAATTTTTCGTCCCAGGGACATGTACTTGGTATGTATATTTAGGAAATGTATGATGAAAAACATGACAATAAAATTTCAAAATATAATTTCATATAATTTACTATTAATTTGCCTAACAACGGAGGAAATTGGAAATCATCAAGCAGATAAAAGGAAAGTCTGACATATTTTGTATATGTTGCTGAAAGCATACCAACAACATTAAGTTCAAAAGGTTAATATTCTAATATAATTCCTAGACATTCCATGCTTGCTGTCAAAAGTAAAGTAAATTCAGACTGATAAAGCAATTTGCTAGAATGATCATTAAAATAACAAATTAAAAAGAACTGGAGGATATTTAAAAGCATTCTCCATTATTTTTGTTAAATTATAACTTAAAAGCTAAAAATTGAGGGTCTGTGCATCATGAGTGAAGGAAGTGCTATGGTTGCTCTGGTTAACTTTAAAAATATTCACTTACACGATGAATAAATGTTCTGAACACATTTCTGATTGACTAATTATGTGTAATCATAAATATTTCCCGTGAAATTAAAACAAAGTGGATATGAGTTCATCATTTCACATAGAAAAAGGGCACTTGTAATGAAAATAAGTGACATTCTCTATAAAGTAATTGGTTTAATGTCAAAGAAGGACATGGGAAGTTAAAATCGTTCTACTAGAAATAAATGCTACTAACATTATTCTTTTGGATGTAGACAAATACATTTGCAATATGAAGATGGTTGAATTACATTTTTAACTATTGACTTTTGATGCATATTTTCCAAATTGCAGTTAAACTCTGTTCAATATTATTCACAAAAGAGACTTAAAGGGCTTTTGGTGTTTTGATTTTTCTAACATTGACCAAAAACTGATAATAGCATCCCATAAAACATAAGAGTAAGAAGAATTTCATTTTAAGAATTCGAAGACAAGGAAAAAAAAATTTTTAAAGTTCATTGTTAGAAATAAGCCTAGAGTTTTCTAAATATAATACATGTAAGAAAATAAGCATGAGGGTTGGTGATTTAGCTCAGAGGTTAGAGTGCTTGCCTAGCAAGCACAAGGCCCTGAGTTTGATCCCCAGTACCAAAAAAAAAAAAAAAAAAAAAAGGAAAATAAGCATTATTTCAAATGTAAAACAAAATTTATCCTATGTCAAATGCAAATTTAATTTCTAGTGAAACTGCTGTTCTGTTTTTAAAAGGATTTGCCTGGAAGCAAAAATGTAAATTATATTCAGTTACTTAAAGTGTGCTACTGTGTCTGTACATCTGATCATTAGTTTAATATCTTGAAAATTACATGTCTGAAAAGGATCATCTCTGTGAAAATTGCAGCTAGGTAATTCTACACAACTAATGTTTTACTACAGGTCAGGAAATTTAAACATTTACATGAAATACATGATTTTATTTAATTTCTATCATCAAATAGAAAGTTAGTTTTACTATGAGACTTCTCCATTGTATGCTCAGTGAAATTCGGCATGATTTTAAAAACATATAATTTTGCTTTTAAATGTTGTTTATTTTTTAGACTTAATTCAGAAAAGGCTTTGCCATTTTGATGAAAATACAGCAATGAATTGCATTCAGATTTTTCAGGACATGCACTTACATATAGTATATCACTTGTCTGGAGTCAAGGAACACAATATATTTATATTTGTTTTCTTGGACCATGGTAACAGTGTACTACAAACTAAAGGGCTTTAGGGAAATGAATGTATTTTTCGCTTTCTTGCAGACTAGAAATTCTAGATCAAAGAGGTTAGGAAGAATTTTTTGCCCCAAGTGTCTGCTCTGTTCTGGAGGTACATGGCCAGCTTGATGTCTTCTCAGCTCACAGGCACATCACCTCATTATCTACCTTCATGTTTACTTTGTACTTTCCTTTTATTCATGTATTTGTGTCCAAATGTCCTCCTTTTATAAGGATGTAATCATATCGGATTAGTACCATCCTGACTGCTTCACTTGAACTTGATCATTCATAACATGTGATTTTCAAGTAAGTCACATTCATAAGTACTATAATTAGGACTTTAAAATATTTTGTGGGTACAAAATTCCACTCGATGATATCCGAGTGATTAACTATGAACATTATCCTCAGAACTGTGGGAAAATGATAAAATGTGTCCTTATCATTATTCACATTTACAATCTGAGTTTGCAGGTAAAAATTGTCTGTACATGGAATGAGCAAATAAATACTGTATAAGAAAGTTGAGAGGGCAGAGTGTCTTTTTGTAGCTTCATCAATCTGTGTGTACTCACAGATGAAATGGAAGGAAGCGAGCACTTGCATTATTCTGTTGCTATGAAAATAAATGCATGAAGTATATAATGATTTCAGCAATATGCCTAATAAAATAAAGTTTTTTTACTAAATCATAAAAGTGATAATAAAGTAACATAGAAACAGTAGAAATCAGCATTAAGGCAAATCCAGGAGTGCTAAATTTTGGATCTCAAAATCATTAAATAAAAGCAGTCAGGGTGCAGTGACTTATGACATAAGACAATTAACTGTGTTAATAGTTACAAAACCAATACAAATTATTACCTCATCTCCCTACTTACTTTTCACACATTCAGCTTTGTTCTTAACTACAGTAATTTATTAATCATGCTTGCAAGTTAGTGAGGTTTCCTGATAAATCTGCGAGGGCATATTCCCCTTGAAATACTGCTCCTTCTATATGCAGCTAGTTTATTCGGATCACTTAAAGTTTTGGTCTAATTGGATGAAGAATAAAATATTACTAGAAATAAGAAGGAAAAATGACTTTTTTATGCATCAAAGAACAGAATTCAATGTAGTATAGTATTCAATATCATGTTTAAACCAATTTTACTGATACTTTGAGACAATATTGAATATCCTACAGTAAAGAATTGATTACTACACCAGCTCATCAGAATTGCATAATATGTTTTTATTCATTTTAATTTGTTTTTATTTAGATGTATTATTTAATTAGGAATAAGCTCAGATTTGTGATTTTTAAAGTGCCATGTAAAGGTTTAAGTAATTGAAGCTCAGTCATAAAATTGCAATAGACCAGGGTAGATTTTAAATCTGAAACTCAATTTCGACATGGTCACAGACTGCAATAGAAAGCATAATGGGACCGCTACGCCACTAGTGATGTTTTATTATTTATCATGGAATGTAAATGACATGCAGCAAACCATAAACATAGGCAATTCAAGAAACTATATTATGGGCCTGGGAATCATTCATTAGAATAGGTGTTTGATTTGCATCAAGCGATGACAGTTTGTGCCACTCTGTAAAATTTTTAAATTTATTTCTTCTAGCCACCAAGGTCACGCCAAGTCTTCAGAGCGTTCACCATTTTCAAACAGCCCACTAGTATAGAATATGAGTATTTGACTAAAAGTCCATTTCTCTGCTATCTTTGCTTTGCAAACATCTCTCATGTTGATGTTTCTTACAATATCAAGCACAAATTCAGTGAACCAGCTCTGGATCTAGACCATGTCCTCAAGTTTGTGAAGGCACAGTAGTACAATACTTTCTAAAGAGGGCCACAGGCCTTAACCAAAATGTGACACTACTTTTCTAACTACCTCATATTCTATAGTTTAAATACTCTAGAGCTGATTATACTTTGCAAGGAATCAAAGCAATGAAACATGTTGAAACTAAAATACATAACTACATGGGTGTTTTATTCATATGCATTTTCACAAATTGCAGTGCTTAGTGCTTATAGTATCCAAATTGGTAACTCTTATTAACAACACTGTCTAAGGAAAATAAAATTAATAATTTGTGGGATGCTTACAAAGTGTCTATCTAGAACAAAAAGAAAACTACTTTGAAAATTATTCTGCTTTGAAAATTATTCTTTGGAATTGTGAGAGTAAAACTTAAAGTAGTTGTACCATTTTCTTGAGCTCTTAGCATATCTCCATTCTGGACTTTTCTGAATATATTGTTCACTCTTTCTCTTGAGGCTTCTGTTTTCCATAATTCACATTGACAATCCTGTTTGATCCTATTAATTTTTGAATTGAGGTTAAATATGATACATTAATTTTCCCATGTGACATTATAATCACATTCTCATTTTACTTCTTTGTGATTAAAATTAGATCACCTTGATTAGAGTTTGGGGAACCCAAAACTTTAAAATTTCTTTTATTTAATCTATTGGATGGCTACATACATTTATTTGTGGATTTCAAAAGTTTAAATCTCAGAAAGCATTCACTCCCTGTAGGATAATGAAAATACATGCCTATCAGATTCCATATTAAGCAAAAGATGTCTTAAAATGCCAAAGACTTAAATATGTTACATTTTAGGATATGATTTAAAAAGTTAAGAGTACATCAAAAGACTAAGGCAAAGGTGAAAGAAAACAAGATTTTTGCAGAATAAGATAACACAATGGCTATAATGGTATAAGCTGTAACATATCTAGCAATTTGCAATGAATAATGTCAAATAAACATAACTAACTTCTGAATCAATCAATTCACTGAGCTCCTTACTCAATAAATTGTTTATTAAGAAGAAGGAAGTCACTTACCAAAATACATATATCAAAATGAATATTATTCTTTGGAATGTTATAAATTCAGTTTCTATGTTATTGGTAAATTAAAATCATCATCATCATTCTTTGAGCATTTCTTTCATGTCTAGGACAAAATGGTTTCCCATAATTATGTACCTTCTTTTTTGAAAATTAAAGTTAAATAAAAGTATAGCCAAGAGTTTTGTTTGAAATGTAGGATTAAATGTGCTACATGATGTATTTCATATAATACACTATATATTTGATGTTCAGGTCAATGGACATGCTCAAATATACATTCTGTAATATTTAAGACATGAGAAGTTAGAGATGATAATGTAGTTTGTGTGGAAGGAACACATAGTAAAATAATATAAAACAATTGTATTTTAAAGTATAATTATATTTAACACAATAACTAGAGTAAGAATTTCACTTTGGCAAAAAGAAGACTATATCTTATGGTATATTATATTTGATCACTTATAGGTTATGATGAATATGGTCAAAGTTGAGATTTTAATAAAATATGCTCTCGTTAATATCTCAAAGAAATACTAAAAGCAGGTTCTTCACACAAATATGTACAAGGGGTGATCAAAAACTATGGTGACATGTTTAAATGTTTACAAATTACAATAAAAGACATTCCCACTAATGCCCTCAAATAGTTCCCTTTACTTCCTACACACTTACCCCATCAAACGCATCTCTTTCTGAAGCCGTTTTGGAAGTCCTGTTTCATTAGTGGATTTGCAATATGTGATTTAAAAAAAATACAGTGAATGCTGCTGCCAAGTGTCACACAATGGAAAGGTGAGCTTGTATAAACCTTATAGCATGTGATCATTCACGTCATTCACTACTCAGGCACCATGAGACTTCTGGCTCTTTCGTTCTGTCAAAATTATCAGGAAAGGTAAATTTTTAAATTGATTCAAGACACTGAGGCAGCCACAACTATGCAATTAAAGATACTCCTGGAAAAGTATTTCTAGCACTGCTTCAAAAGTGGCAAGAATGATGGTATATATGTGTTTAAAGTGAGGGAGAGTATTTATTTTGAGGGGATTAGTGCCAATATGTCTTTTACTCTAATTGTTTAAAATTTAAACTTTCACTGTAATTTTAATCACATTTCATATATATGTATACATATATATAACTAAAATATATACACGACAATATAATATATATGAACATATTTAAAAGAAAATTCTGTAATATGTATATACATTACGTATAATTTATCCTCTAACAATTAATACAGGATAGCAGAATGTTTTAAATATTTTCACTTTTCTACCTTCAACTCCCTCTAGCATTTATTAAATAAACTATTATAAACCATGAATTCTACAGTTCTTAACCAGCAAACATTCCAAAGAAAGCTGAAAAGTAGATGCAGTGTGGAAATCATCTTTCTTAATTGGGCACATCACATATGAAGTAGGATTAATAGGCTATTCTTCTCTGCATTTATTAGAAAGCTCTGACATTCCATCTATCATATTTGAGTTTCATCAGGAAGGTGAAAATAGCACATCTCCTTCAATTTACTTTATGATATAGTATAAGAAAGCAAGTTGCTATTTTGTTCATTAACTTACAGAAAGTTAAAATTTCTATAAATAGGAACTATAATAAATTTAAAGAACATTCACCAAGCTAAAATGAAGCTAAATGTCAATGGCTGCTCTCCTTCCAGATAGTAATAATGCTTTGAAGTTTTATAAAGGAAAAGATTTTACTAAAGTTTATTTTTAAGATATTTTGTTCTTAGATTAGGGCATGATTATGAATTAGCAGACATGTAACACAACTTATATGAAAAGATGAGTAAAATTTAAAAGAAAATGATTTTAGGTTTAGGTGATTTTTATTTTGTCTTAATTTCTCAACTGGTTTAGAAAATTTTTCAATGTATTCAGAATTAATGAGTAAAACAGAATGAGAAGGATACTAGCTTTTGTTTGTGACAAGAACTTCCAATTTTTAAATTTTAATTAATTCATTCGTCAACTAATATTTAAGTATATATTCTAGGATAAAATATGATAGTGTATTGTTATGTTCTTTAAAGAAGACACTCCCCCATGTGGGATAAGATCAGAGGTTGGTGACACTGCAGGTCATTTGGTCAGAAAATAACATCTCGAAAGAGATTCTAGCTGAACAGATACCTGGAGAGATGATGGAGTTAGGCATGCAAACATAAGAGAGTTGTGAGGAGGACTAACAAAAAGGCAAAGCCATGGTAGGAGCATAATTTTCTTTTTTTCTTTTTTTTTTTGTGATCGGGAATGAAGAAATCTCGGATGGAGAAAGTTGGAAGAAATTAGAGAAATATCTTGTATCTTATTACCAGAAAAATTGCTATTAGATTTTTGTTAGAAATACCTCTGTGTACTGAATAACTCTCAATGACAGAGACACATTCAGTGAGAACCACTGAAGACGCCATGTATACAAACAGCAGATCGTTGTACAATCGCTCAACCTGAACAACCTAATCACATAAGCAAAAATTAAACTGGAGTCAGAACAAATAACTAATAAAAGTTGCTTCATGAAATGCAATTTGCTTGATTCTTAAACAATCCTAATAGAAGAACTGTAGCATATATTATTTTCTTTTTTTATAATAGTATAATAAGTGAAGAAAAAAGTGGAAATAGAGCTTTTGTAAATGGGAGAGGGACCAAGATTCCAAAAGAGAAGAGAGGGCTGGGAGGGGTGGGGAACAAAAAAAGAGAATTAAGATGTCTTGTGTACATATACCAACTTCACATGATAAATGTAATCTTTATGTACTGCAAACATGTATTAATAAACAAAAGTCAAGGCAATTATTACATTACCCTCCTTAATATCCTTTAGATACTCATAATTATGGGTATTTTCCTTTCCCCAATTGCTTAATTTCATTTCACACACTTTCATATTAATGACATTAATATCGAAATCATGAGAAATCATGATATATCGAAATCATGAGAAATATGCTCATTTTTGAATACAGCTTGTTTTGCTGATTTGTTGCCATGAGAATGAATACACGCCATGGAAATCAAATGCCTTCCTAATAAGAGGATATTTAGGTATTTATCGTAGGAACATGTTTGTATTAGGGCATTTTTAAAGAAGTTTTGAGGAAATAGAACTTGTTCTATGTTGGATTATATAATGCTGCAATAGGATATCTCAATATTTCTTATTAAGAAATTTGAAAGAATAAAATTGACAAAGCTACTATTGACAAACCTACAGTTGTATTTGTTATTAGACCAACTGGTCATTTTGTAATTTGGACAATGTCACCATTTTCTTTAAATTTATACATGAGTGGGGAGTGGTCTTTTTTTGTTGTTGTTCATTGACCTCACAGAAGGGACATGTGTAACACTGATACAAAATTATCTATGAAGAGTGCCAGAGTATAACTGAATGCCATGGAGTTCTGAGTAACACCAAGACCACACACTAGAAAGCAGGCCTTCAACAGGCAGCAAATCTGAGTTAAACTTGGATTTCCGGGTCCAGGCCCCAGAAGATGGGAGAAATAAAATATGTGCTTTATAGAATACCCAGTCTATGATATTTTGCTGTAGAAACAAATAAATGAAAATACTTTTCACTATTTATTGATTTTCTGTTTATAAGAGTCATACATATTTTAAAATATGTTTTTTGTTGGTTGGTTCTTTTTATCTACTAATGATCTGGTTCTTTTTCTGTGGAATGTTTTATACCTTAAATTCTACTTTATCAGTTTTTCTGCAAATAATCATTTCATAAAATATCTCTTCTGTAAACAGTGGTTTTACTACATGTATTTTTCATTTATTTTCAAGCATTTTCCAAATTTATGTTTGAGATATACATTCATAAGCAGTGTGTTTACATTTAACTAGTCTGAAAAATTAATTTTATAATGCAAGTTGATAGTACATTTACCTTTAGGTTCATTCAGATATATTTGAGGTTTAACTTCCCCCTTCACATTGCTTTCTATTTGTATCAGTTAGACCTTGTTGCATTTTCTTTCCTAAGTATCTCTTTTTGATTAATCAAATGTTTGTTCGTTTGTGTTGTGTATTTGTTTTGGTGCTGGGGATCAAACTCACGGCTCTGTGCTTGTGTTCTTGCAAGGCAAGCACTCTAACCACTGAGCTAAATCTCTAGCCCCAAGTGTTTGATTTTTATCCAATTTATCAATTCATATTTCACATATTTAAGACTAATGCAGAATAACCTGAGAGGGATACAATAATAATATGATTATTAGCAATTCATGTTCTGCCTTTCCACACTCTCCACATGTCTAGGTAGGCAGCCTATCCTGTGTCTTGCCCTGACTATACAATTTGGAAGTGACACTATGGAAATCACACTATGCCAGGTGCCAGCCATGATTTTTGGAGCATTAGGAAATTATACTTTCTTCCTCTTGAATTTCACATAAAAGGCTATTGAGTATGACAACCTTGAGAAAATTGTCATTTAAAAAAATTTGTAACTTTAACTAGGAAAAATAGTTGAAAACTAGAAGTGGTCTTGATTTAGTTCAGTAATTAGCAAAATCCAAATGTGGGTAAAATTCCTTAAAGAGGAAAGTTTGATCTACCATGTAATTTTAATCAGACATTTGATAAAAAAACAGGCTGCGATATAGAAATGTCCTATATACAGTGGCAAGTAAAACCAGAATAATTATTATATGCATAAACATAATTAAATATTGAATTATTCCTTTATATCATATTAGTAATATAATTATTTGGACTATAGTATTAAATATTTTCAATAAGATACTGAAAAGTAAATGAAAAACTACAAGAAAATGCAGAATCATTTCTACAAATGCGTCATTAAGAAGTTTTTACTGTGACATTTTCATTAATTTATAAAGTATGATGAATAATATACAACATGATTAAGTATCTGGATTCAGAATTAAACTCATTCAGTTAAACTAATAATTTGATAACAGCTACTACATCTTCAAAAAAGGTTGAATAGATTTTATGAAGTTAGTGTCACCCAATTCGTAACTAAAAGTGTATCTTAATACATAGCATTTTCTTTGTTACAGTTCTAAAGTATTACTTATATTTGTTCACATGACACGCAGTAATTATAAGGGTTAGATTTTCACTGTCCAACTGGTCCTTTTCTTACATTTCAACTTGATATTTTAATTTGAATATCACAATATATAAAGAACAATAGCAATTGTTACTAATGTGTAAGTTTTATTTTAAAAATTTCCCTATGTTTTGTCTACATTAAGATTAAGAATGAGTTCTACAGTCAGACTTTTATTTTTACTTACACTTTATATTTAGGAAATAGGAAATCTGAATTTGCAACTTTGAGACACTAAGAAAGGTATAAAATCTGTTGATAAAGAATTCTGGTCCCTCGAATCTGAAGGTGTAAAATTATCAATATATATACATATTTCTACTTTTATCATAATTCAATTATTGAATTATTCCACTCATGAAACAGTAACTAATAGAATCTTAGTTGCATTTTTCTTTGTCTATACAAGATATTTATTTTATTATGATTTACTGTGGAGGTAGTGTATAATTTGGGCAATTTTTCAACATACCCAATAATGTACTTATCATTTTTTTTTCTTTTACTCCTGTAATATTAAGGACTAGGAAAACTTGTGGTACATTTGGTCTTATGTTAACATTTTATTATTATGGTATTCGAAAAAGTAGTGAGTTTTTAAGATATTAAATATAATCCAGACATTAGATATTTTACTAAATTGTTTGGAATTTCATACAGGTATCAGTTTTTCAGTCACAGAGTTTGCTGTGAAAAATATAATTACATATTTCTACTTACTCTAGTTTTCTACCTTGAACTTCTATTCATAAATTTCTATTCAAATCAGTGACTTTCAGAAAAACTTAGGCTAATCTTGGTCTATTGCAGTGATGAATCATAATCGGGTGTCAAGTGTCTATTTTCTTTCTCATTCCCTCCTCCCTGAGTACATATATGTTTATTTTTCTGCTAATAATTTTAAGCATTTAAATCACTGGAGATACCAAGACTAATAAAACAGTCAGACATACCAGTTTCCTAAAAAAATATCATTTGAGAAAGGAAACAAACAAGAAAAAATAAGGAGAAAAATAAGAAAATTTAGACAGCATTCCAAATTTTATAAATAACAGCAAATATTGTGAAAAATAAAATGGGATCTCTTTTGGAGAGTGACACAAGAGAACTACATTACTGATAAGATACAACAGGTACAGTAACACTAAGCATAACCCCACTGTTTTCATAAATACTCGAACGGTCAGTTACTTATCCTGGAAAAAGTACACGTGAAGTACTGAGTTTGTTGGCAAGGGGATTCAGGGATTCTGTTTCTAAGTCTTAATAGTCATTTAATCGTTCAATTTGTTTTGTATTTTGGATATATTTCGTTGTATAATTAGCAAAACCACACAGTGTGATTATAATTTGATCTAGGAATGGTCAAAATAGAAGAAATGAAAAACGATCATGTTGTTTAACTTCTGACCTTTCATTAGATGATGGAAGGGAATGATGTTTATGCAGGAATTGAGTAGATTGAATCTGGTGTACTAATTAAAACCCGCCCTCATGCTAGCAAGAGAAAGCCACAAACAGGTATTTAATTAGGACAGGAGCATAGTTTTTTCTCACACAGAATGAAATCCAGAGATGGGTAATACTGGAGTAGCTGTCACTAATGAAATCATGATTCTGCTAGAAAGACTTGACATTTTTACAGAATGTAAAATAATTATTTTTGCATATTAAATATATTTATAAAAACACTTAATATTTAATTTAGGTTATTACATAATAGTCGAAGTATTTATACTTTTTCCTCCCAACTTCTCTAATTATAGTACTTTCCTTTTCATTTTTTAGGAATTTGATACTTCTAGTTGGGTGGGATAAACAGTACAGAACTATTTTGTTGTTTTTTTCTCACATATTACCTCCAGTATGCACATTTTATTTCCGTGTACTTATTATTATTATTATTTTTTTTTTTTTGAGACAGGGTCTCGCTATGTAGTTCAGGCTGGCCTGGAACTTGCAGAGCTCCTCCTGCCTCAGCCTCCTGGGATTATAGGGATGAACCACCACGCCCAGTTTATATTTTACCTCCTCAAGTTTAAAATATATACACATTCCAACCACTTTTCATGATGTCTCCAAGGTTAATATCCTGGCTGAAACCATTCTTAAATTTGACAGTATGATTTTTGTTTTTTCATTCTTATTTCTTCCTAGTTATTCTCAAGGCAGCAGCCTGTGTAATTCTTTAAAAATAGAAATCAGATGTGTCGTTGATTATGTCTCTGAATGCATGATTTACCACTGTTCTCTCAATCTCAGCCTTCTGTCTTCCTTGCAGTTTCTCAACAGCCCTTGAAGAGCACCCTTATGAGTAGGTCTTCTCGCTAACTAGCCTGCTTATGTAAAATTGTCTTTCCTCAGGTAGCCTGTGGTTTACTCTCTATGTGTTTTAAGTCTTATCCTAAATTTTAGTTACCCAGCGAGTCGTTGTTCTTCTAAGCCATCTTGATTGATGCTATGTGAACTGAATATTTGTGACCTCCCTCCCCAAAATTTATCTGTTGAAATCCTAACTTGTGATGTGATAGTATTAGGAGAAGGAACCCTTGGGAAGAAATTAGGTCACGATGAGGAAGCACTCATGAGTAGGACTAGCGGTCCACACAAAGGACTTCAGAGAGCTCCCTAGTCTTTCCGTCATGTGAGGATCCAATGCTTTGCAATTCATTTCAATATTGAACTTTTATTTCAATATTAAAAACAATGGCAAGAGTATGTCTTAATGCTTATTCCTCATCATTTCAGAATTTCATCTTTTATAATCAATTTTGTTGCTGGTATTACAAATAGTCTTTATGCTTTGATAGCTCCTTTTGTTTTAATTTTAGAAGTTTTATTGGAAATGGTGGTCAAAATTATTCAAACTACACTTTAGACTTAATAAAAACATAGTTTGTGCTGAAAATGTTAAAAAAAAGTACTTCCATATTTTTTAGTATTGAAAGATATTTCTTAGTATTGAAACTTTTTCGTGTCTCATATTATTATTCCAAGGACAGACTTTGTTCTGCTATAACCTTTTCCTAATACAAGTTTTAATTATTATTTCTGCACACTTAATTGTGCCTGTGAGTCTTTTACAGTAGTTTTACTCAGTGGGGAAATTATTACATAAACTGATTTTTGAAAGAATTGGGAGACTGTCTTTTTTGAAATTTCACTCTAAAAGTGACTGATAATTTTCCTGAAACTGATTCATTAACAGATATACGAATTATTTTGCTACAGGCAATTGTCCACCCAATTCTATGACTACATTTGAAGAGTATATTCACAGTGATTATTAAACCTAGGCTTTGAAATGGACATCTATTTATCACCATACATCATATTACTATTAATTTATTTTACGTTACAATTTAGATATTATATTGATATTTTTGGTGTTAATGAGTGTTGTTTAGTTATTAAAGAAGCATTTTTTTTAGTTTTTTAGAATTTTATTTTAGTGGTACATTTTAGATATACTTAATGATAGCATTCATCACAGGGAATTTGTTCCTGTACATGATGCATCTTGCTTGTATTATTTTTCCCATCCCCTCCCTCCTTTCAACGCCTCCTTCCCTCCTTATTTACAAAGCTTTGTTTCCATTTTTTTCCTTCTAGTCTCTTTTTTGTTTTCTCTTGTCCCTCCATTCCTTCCCCCCTCCCCCTCCTTTGTTCCTCCTCCCATTTGAACAGTTTCTTCCCTTTCCCAATGTAATACATGTGTCATGATAAATGGCTAAAATACATTTTGGAGAGAGTGTTAAACACAAAAATGCACACAAGACCATGTTTTCTGGTTTGGGAATTGTTATGCTAATTAATACAATTGTTTGACTGAAGTATTCATTTTAATATGCTTAGATAAGCCTAAAAAATTTGGAGGAAATACATAAATTTTTATTACACTTTTAAAACAATGTAGTACAGGTGTCTTTATTTCACTAAGTATCTTTAATTGCCTGTCTAGACTCTTTTGTCTTTGTATATGTTTACTGAAGTTTCCACTATTTGGAGGGTAAATTTTAGTAATTTATATTTTACCTAAAAATCATTTATGTTCTCCAGATTTAAAATATATGCCTGATAAATAACATGCAATGTTTTATTTTAATCATTCTAATTTCAGTGATCATAATATTTAATTTTTACTTGATAATCCTAATTATTTTTATCTTATATTTTTCATTGATCTTTTTGAGTAAATATTTTCTGAATTTTTACAGAATTATTTCAAAAGTAATATGACATTTACAAATATCACTTTACAAAGCAGAAATTACTAGAATTCCACATAAAATTATTGTATTAGAAATTCCAGGGACAGACTGCTTAAATGTATTTACACTGCTTCGTTGAACAGTTAATCATTTTCCTTTATCTTCTTTCCACAGACCTTTTGATTTTACATTTCTAGTTCTCAAGGGAAACACTGACATAATAAAAACTCATAAACTCAAAAGAAACTGACCACAGAGTCCTTTGATTTGTGGTTTGAAGCATTTCCTTTGTTCATATTCCTCAAAGGCATGTAAGAGAGTTTTTATGTGTGTGTTTGTGTGTGTGTTTCTTAATTTACACATTACTTTTTATGACTCATAGTGTGATTTAACATTGAAAATCAATAACTACCATCTAAGTGACTTAAGCAGAATATAAAATGGTTATTTTGGGGCTCATATAATTTTATCTCATACAATTTCACAATTTCTTAGCAATCATATTTAGAAATTTAGATGAAGGGAAATTATTTTAAATAATCTTATGTTTTCCTTTGAATAAGTCTTGGATAACACAGTTTCCTTAAAACTTGGCAAATAATTTTACTTTCATGTACATTTTTCCTTTTGCCTATGTAACTATATGTATTTGTATGCATAATCAATCAGATTCAACAAAACAGTACAGTTCAAATAAAAACTATGATCAGATATGTTTTAAAAATAATTTCTCATATATTAGAAACTAACAGAATCCTCCATAACAGTATTTCTGGAGTGAAATTTCAAATGTTGAGAAGGTAATTCCATGGAGTGCACTCAGATTGCTTTAAAGGTAAAGAAAATTAATATATGTTCATTTGGATATCAATATGAAATACTTATTGATATACAAGAGGAAGTTTGTTGCTAGGCTTTGTGACAAAAAACTATCAATTAATGTTTTTTGAGTTGCATTTTGGCAATAATCTCATTACATTCTGCATACCTGAAATAGTGAGAAATGATTGCATTTAAAAGAGGGTAACACAAACCTTAGAAGCATTCCAAAGCCCTTAAATTTGAAGCAGTTAATATATAACTAAATTTCTAACTTTGCTAATTTTAGATCATATGTTAATATCTCAAGAATGTGCACTATAGGAACAAAAACTATTTTCAGGTCAGTGGAAGAAAATAAACAATGAAATAACAAAAGTTTGTTCAATTAAAAGAAGATAGAAATAAGGTTAAAATAAATTAAATTTTAAAATACATTGGTAGGAGTATATTCATCTCTATCGATAATTATAAAATCCAAAAATACAACCAATAACATTGTAAAAATAGATTGCCGGGTAAGAAAATGACTAATCTAATCATATGTTGTTTATAAAAGTTATACTGATAATGTATTACCAAAGGGGTGAAATAGATGGAGGATTTTATTTACAGCAATCAGATATTTGATCAAACTATCTCTATAGAGGGAGGTCTGAAAAATATTTTAGGTTGTACAGATTTATGTCTGTGCCGTGATTCCATGACTTTACAGTTGTTGTCTGACAACGGACATGGGCAACACTTTAAGGAATAAATGTGGCTGTAACACAACACAAGACAAATTGGATGAACTGAATAAGCTTATATAAATGATGAAGTTGTTAAATTAAAAAATGTCAGTAGTTTTTACTCAGTGATTAGAAAGCAACTTAATAAAAATAGTGGAGAAAAGATTTGAACAGATACTCTACCAAGGAAGATACAGATGGTCCCTGACATGCAATAGTTTGACATGATTCTTTCATTGATCTGTTTTTTGCTTTCTGATGATAGAAAGTGTTCCCATAGAACCATTCTGGTTTCGCTTTTTGTATGGTACTCAATAAATTAACTGAAAGTTCTAATACTTTTTTAAAATGTAGGGTTTGTGTACAAATAACATATAGATTATCTCAGTCGATGTCAAAGCAATCTAAGTATGTTCAATATATGCTAAGCTGAGCAATGATGTTTGGTAAGTTAAATATGTTAAATTAATTTTTATTTTGACATTTTCAATTTACAAGACATGTTGGGGATGTAACCCAAGGACTAATTTAAGCACTTAAAAATGTTGCCCAGTATCATTAGTCTTAAGGCAAATGGGAAGTAAAAACGCTAGATATATCACTTCATGCATTGTTAGAATTGTTAAAATTAAAAAGATTGACGATAGCGAGTATTAGGGAGAATGTGAAGGAACTGAAATTTTCATACACTTTTGGTGGAAAAGTAAAATATTTCAGCTAAACTTTGGAAATATTTTTGCTTGAAAATATAAACATGTCTTCAGTATTTGGGAAATCCCAGTCCTCCATTTGATTGGACAATCCTGGTCTATCACTGACAATGCTTACTGTATTTTGGCACATTTCTGTGTTGTCTGAGACCTATTTATCTTTTCTATCTAAAAATCATCCTTAAGAAATTATGTCACATCTCATATCTAAAATGCTACATACGATGTTATATGTACAAAACTTCACTCCACTTCCTCACCCTTAACATTATTTCCTATACCTAGTTTATAAATATTTGACATTTTTAATGGGTACATGTAATCTATATCCCAAGATAATTAAAGTAGATTGCTGTCCACTGTGCTTATACACACACACACACACACACACACACACACACACACACACACACACCCCATTCCCTATTGCTCCCGTAGGTTTCCTATTCTACTGTTCAACTAGTGTCTGTCTCAGGAAATATCATAAGAAACAAATTTGACTCCCATATTTTCCCACATGCATACCAGATTAATTAGGTCTGATTAACTTGCTATATGCTTGTTACATATATAAGGCAATCAACAATTATTTGCTATATTATTTATAATATAAATATTGGCACTTTTGAGATCTCAGGCTGTGGATGAACACTGCATTGAGTTAAGTGCCAGTGTATAGGGGTTGTATATGGCCAATTTATGTAACAGTTCCTAACTGGGCAACAGCCTGCTGGTTTGCCCTTCAGATTTGATACCTGAAAATGCACACAAGCTGTCTTAGTTACGTCCTCATTGCTGAGACAAAATAACCAACATCCAAAGTTAAAGGAAGAAAGGTTTACTGTAGCTCACAGTTTGTAGAGGTTTCAGTTCACAACTGGCTGGTTCCCAGGCAGGGCAGCACGGCAGACTGGCATTGCAGAGAAGCAGTTCATGGTAGGCAGAAGGCAGCAAAGCAGGGAAGTAGCAAGCGACCGGCAACAACCCTCTTTCTTTCCCTTATTTTATATCAGGCTACATACCCTTAGAGCAGGTAATACTCACACTCAGGGTGGGCTTGCCCATTATCTAATCTCAGAACTATCTTAAACCAATCAGCAGACTAATTTAGTAATCACATGTCTTCAACCTCAGCATTACACATTGTAGACCCAGCCACCTCTGAAAAAGCCCCACCTAGGATGGCATGAGGCTTCGGGCAGGACATCTAGCCACAACTATAACACAAGCACATCATGTGAGCCAGTTTAGGTACATAATAGTTTGAACATGTCCTCTTCAAACTCCAGTGTTGAAATTTAGTGGCCCATGTGGTGGTATAAAATGTGAGGACCTGACTGGGCATGCTGGCACACCTGTAACCCCTGTACTCATGGAGGCTGAAGCAAAGGGATTGCAATTTCAAAACCAGCCTGGACAATTTAGTGAATTTGGAGACCTTGTCCCATATTAAAAAGTAATGAAAAATCAGGTGCAGGAGATGTAGAGATCCACCCCTCGTGAATGGGATAAAAGGCTCTTACCGAAGGGCTTGATAGAAAGTGTTTGTCCTCCTTTTGCACTTCCGCCTTCTGCCCCATGAAGACACAGTGTTCGTTTGGTCAGAAGGATGAACAGTTCAGGGCTCCATTTTGAAAGAAGAGGGCCAGATCCACACCAGAAAAGGAGTCCACTGACACCTTGATCTTGGACTTCCCAGCCTCTAAAACTGGAAGAGATAAATTTCTAATGTTTGTGACATATCCTGTATCAGGTATTCTGTTATAGCAATACAAAATGGACTGAGATAATATATAACACCTGACATTTTTAAATGGTCTCTGACATCTCTTTAGCAGACCTTACTTTAATCATACAATACTTTCCCATGATTACCGTGCCTAAATATGCTGGCTTTACTGGAAATTTAGAACTGGTCAGATATGCTAGGATTGACTTGAGGATTGTGCATTTGCTATTTCTTCTACCAGCAGTGCTCCTCTTTCCTCCATTAGTGTGTCTCACATTCTTACTTTTTTCATGTCTTACACAAACATTCCCTTCTTCTGATGCTTTCTTTGTACATGCTTCCAAACACTTGCCTTTCTTTGCTTTATTTTATTCTTATCATTCTGACTACTTAAGTACTCTATCTTAAAATATTTATCCCATTCATTAAATATATCTTTTATGAGATTTCAGGGTTTAAAAGGGCTATTTTAGTTGTTGTTATTTTCTGTACATATATAGAGCCTTGAAAATTGGCAGATACATATGAGTGGTTAAAATATTAAATATACACTTTTCTTTATTTTTAATGCTTATACACATATGAAGAATACCAAAAGCTTATTCATCATGAGTTAGACATACACAAGCAACTGTCCCAAAAGAAGAGAAAATTAAAGAAAATAAGGTTAGTTGTATGAAATGTATTAAAATGAGAAACCATGAAATCTGTAGTAAATAAGGAGAAAAACGCATTCAGTGAAGTGTTGAGATGGATGGAATTGTAAATTTTATACACATAACTAGGGACATGAAGAAAACAGATTTTGTAACCTGATTCTTCTGACTGAAAATTAAAATGTTCAACCTTGTATGTCTTCCATAGTCATTTATTTGCATAAATATAGACAAAGAGAGATAACAAATGAGAAAGACAATCACAGAGAATTTTATTTGTAAAATTTTATTTAAAATAAATATTATTGCTATTACCTAGATTTAAAATACAAATAAGAACTTCTTGTATACTATCACACACTATGATGACCATAGCTAAAAATTATGTACTAAACATTTCAAAAACTAGTCCATTAATATGTACAATTCTTATGTTTTTCTATATATGTTTAATTATTTTAATTTTTAAAATATTCACAGATTTTTTGAAAAACAGAATACTAATTTGCTACCTTTTCCCTTGTGTTTGAAATGATACATAGCAATAACATTCTAACTGCTGAGAAGGACAGAAATCAACTATCAGATTCTAGATTTATCTCTCATTTTGTTAACTTTGTATTTTCTTTTAAAAATACACAAAGAAAGTTTGTATACATTTTTTAAACTTATGTACTCAAAAAAATGTACAGAAATAATTTTTTGAAACAACAGTTCTTTTACAACTGACAGATTATTCTCTGTAACAATATGGGGCTATTAGTATAATTTTGTCAACTTTATTTTCTCTTATATGATACAACAACAAAAACTATTTTCTATTCAAGTGTCAATTCAGTGTTTTAACCTTACTAATTTTATGATCTCCAGTATCTAAGTGACATTGGTTGTAATTCAATCTTCTAAACAAAAATGGTCCTATTGTGTATTGAAAGAGTTAAGATATCTTCTCAAATGAGTAACTTACTCCCAGAGAATGACTTATTGAGTCTATTAACTTCAACTAGATTACAAATGAACAAAAGGAATTGACCTGCCTTCTTTGAAATATACTCTAATTTGTTCACTTCAAGTGAGAAGCATGAAATAGATTTGCACATAAATTATGGATCTCAAATTTTCCACATTTAATCAATTGCTACTGAACACCTACTATGTGAAACACAGGAGCTATCCATTGGAGAATACAACTATGTACATCACAAGGTCATACCCTGGATGATTTACATAGTTGGGCATATTCTATAGTATCTGGAAGTTTACATATTGTAAAAGAATAAGCAAATATTGATTCCAAAAGTACGAGAAGGGGGGCTGGGGGTTTAGCTCAGTGATTAGAGTGCTTGCCTTGTAAGCACAAGGGCCTGAGTTCGATCCCCGACACCACACACACACACACAAAAAAAAAGTACGAGAAGGGAAGAGGGAAAGAAACAATGCCACAAGCACTGACACAAGACTACTGGAGAACACAAAAATATATAACACATTTACATATGCTAATAAATTTGATATATTTATAATTTTGATATATTTATAATAATTCATAATCATTTCAGTTTATGTATACTAAGGTGAATTATTAAGCTACTCATTTCCTTATCACAGAGTGGATTTAGACAAATAATTTAGTGACATTTTCCCTGAAATTATGAATAAGCCTTGAGTAAATTTACAAAGTTTTAATTCACATGGATTTGAAAACACTCTCTAGAAGTTTTAGGTGCACAGCAAAATATATAGGAAAGCATGGATATTTAACATATACTCATTGTCCTCAACACATTCGTAGTCTTCTCTGCTACCAACAGGTCCTACCAGAATCATTCATTACTTTTACAACTGATGAAACTATGCAGATAGCATTAGTCCCCCAATTCCATAGTTTACACTAGAGTTTGCTCTGTGTTGTACCCGCTATGGTCTGGGTAAATGTACAACATGCATTAGTGTGTGTGTACCTTCCCAAGCATTTGGGCTTCCCTGAAAGGCCTCTGTCCTCTGACTATCCAATACTCCTACCACCACTCCAACCTGTGAGAAGTACTGAGCTCTTCACAATGTTCATAAATTTGTCTTTTTCAGAATGTCATACAGCAGGAATCATACACGGTTTAGCTTTTTCATATTGCTGTCTTTTACCGCATATTAGTAATTTATATTTGCTTTCTAGATCTTTTCTTGGCTAGATTGATCATTTCTTTTAGCAATGAATATTTCATTGTCTGGATGTGCCAGACGTGATGGTTAATTTTAAGCGGCGACTTGACTGGCTCACGCACTATCTAGAGAACTTGTAAAGCAATGCTGGTGGGCAGGTCACTGTCACTATTTCCGGAGGAGATAGTTGGTGTTAGTAGACTGAGTGAGGACCAGCCACATACAGTGTGGATCATGGAGTCACCATCCAGGAAAGTATTTCCTGCTCATCTTTGTCCCTCTCTGTGTCTCTCCCCTCTTTTTCTCTCCCCTCCTTCCTCTCCCAGAGTTGGGACCCTCTCCTGCTCTGGCCATTGCACATCAAAATTCAAGGTCCCTGGCTTTGAAATTGCAAGAGTTATCTATTCAGCATTCCCTGCCCAAGTTTTCAGGCCTTCCGACTTGATCTGAAGCTAATTTCACCATCAGCTTCTTGTTCCTGAGTCTTTAAACTTGGTCTGAAACAGTTTACTGACATCCGAGAGTCTCCAGCTTCCCAGTAACTCACTGGAGGACTTTAAACCTTTACAAACCTGTGAAATAATACCTGCAATACATCTTCTATCTTATTGATTGTCTTTCAGGAATACTTGACTAATACGTGGTTCATCGATCCACCTACTGCAGGACATTTTGGTTGCTCCCAAGTTTTGTCAATTAGGAACAAAGTTGTTTTTCACATTCTACTTCTCATTGCTATCATGTAAAAGTGTTGTTGATCTGTACGTATTACTTGATATCCTTTAACCACACTATAATTTTTTTTTTCGGGAGATTTGTTGCTGTTGATTCCTTGGATTTCTACATAGACGATCGTGCCACTGGTGAACATTGATAGTTTTATTTCATACTATTCTAAGAGTACACCTTTTATTTTGTTTTTTTCTTTTATTTCATTATGTAGGCTTCCATTGTCATATAGAAAGGCAGTGGTGAGCTAGGCAGAGCACAGCATTCCTTTAATCCCAACACTCAGGAAGGCTGAGGCAGGAGAATTAAAAATTTGAGCCAATTCTGGGCAACTTACAAAGACCCAGTTTCCAAGTAAAAAATAAAACAAGCTGGAGAAGTAGCTCTGTGTGAAAGGCCCTCGGTTTGATCCTTGTCACTTCAACAATAATATTTAAAAATTGATTAAAATTGATAGGATGTATCTGCCTCATTCCTGAGTTTAGTGCAAAGGCTTTAAAATTTTAACAATGAAGTATATTGTGAACTGTTGTTTTTAGTAGATATTCTTCAATGAGTTGAAGAAATTCTATTCTATTCCTAATTCACTGAAAGTTTTTATAATAATGAATGGATGTTTAGTTTTGTGAAATGCTTCTTTTGTGTACACTGATATGATCACCTACTTTTGGATTTTTAGCCTGTTTGTCTGAAGGATTACATTAACTAAGATAAATTACATGTTTTTGTGGAAAATAATTGTTTTTCACATCATGTTAGGCTTGATGTGTTCATTTTAAAAATATTTTTTTGCATTTTTGTTATTTATGTTATTGGTCTGTTATTTAATTATCTGGTATTTTGTTTTTGTTTTTGTTTATTGTATTAAGATAGTGCTGGTCCCATAGAATAAGGTAGGTAGTATTCTCTCTGCTTCTATCTTCTATAATAAATTTTAGACAATTAGTAAAATTTCTTCCTCGAATATTTGTCAGAATTCACCATTAATCTGCATCTGGTGGTTTCTCTTTTGGAATTTTAGTAATCATTAACTCCACAATTATAATAAGTATCAGGCATTTTTAATAGTGTCAATTTCAATGCACTATGGTCTGATAGTATGCATGGGATAATTTTGATTCCTTTGCATTTACTTAAGCATGTTCTATGAGCTAGTATGTTGTCTGTTTTGGAGAAAGTCCCATGTGCAGCTGAGAAGAATGTGTATTCTGATGTTGTGGGGTGAAATACTCTGTATACATCTACTAGGTCCATTTGTTCAAGAGTTTGGTTTGGTTCTGATAGTTCCCTGTTGTATTTTTGTCTAGTTGATCTGTCTACTTGTGACAGTGGGGTATTGAAGTCCCCCATTACAATCGTATTGGTGCTTATTTGGTTTTTCATGTCCATCAATATTTGTTGTACGGGCTGAAACATCACAAAGAATCAACAAGTAGGATCTGATCTTATTAAAAAGCTTTTGCATAGCAAAGAAACCACCAACAGAGTGAAGAGACAACCCACAGATTGGGAAAAAATTTTTACCAGCTAGTCCTCTGACAAAGGACATATGAAAAAATATTCAACATCACTGGTCATTCGAGAGATGCAAATTAAAACAACCCTGAGATTTCACCTCACTCCAGAAAGAATGGCTATTATCAACAAATCAGCCAGTAACAAATTCTGGAGGGGCTGTGGAGAATAAGGTACCCTTTTCCACTGTTGGTAGAATTGTAGTCTGGTACAACCGCTATGGAAATCAGTGTAGAGATTCCTCAGGGAACTAGGACTGGAGATCCCATTTGACCCAACTATTCCCCTTCTTGGTATCTTCCCAAAAGAATTAAAAGCATCATACCGTAGCGATATATGCACACCCATGTTTATAGCTGCACAGTTTTTAATACCTAAATCTTGGAAACAGCCCAAATGCCCATCAACAGCAGAATGGATACAGAAAATGTGTGTTTTTTTTTTTAATACAGTGGAGTACTACTCTGCCATAATGAATGATAAGCTTGAGATATTTGTAGGTAAATAGATGCATCTTGAGACCATACTGTTAAGTGAAATAAACCAGACACACATGTTTAAATACCACATTGTTTCTCTGGTGTGAGAAACTGAAAGTGTAAATAAAGACTAAAATGTACTGTATTGGGAAAGGGAAGAAAACGTCCAAATGGGAAAGGGAACAAGGGAGGGGGAAAGGAACAGAGGGACAAGAGAAATAAGAAATGGAAGAAAAAAATGTAAACAAAGCTTTTGTAAATGGGGAGGGAGGAGAGGGTGAGGGGAGGGGAAGGGAATGGGAAAAAAAGAAGCAACAAGATATATCATGTACAGGTACAAATCCCCTATGATGAATGTTATCACTGTGTACATCTAAAATGTACCATTAAAAAAAATTTAAAAAAAAAAGGAAAATGAAAGCACAAAAAACAAAAACAGTGTCAATTTCTTCTTGTGTGAGTTTTGAAAATGACTATTTCAAATAATTGGTCCTTTTCATTTAGGATATCATATTCGTTGGCATAAAGAAGCATTTTGAAAATATTCCTGCTTATCATTTTAATGTCTATAAAATTTGTAGTAATGTCACCTCTTTCATTTCTGATATTGGAAATTTATATCTTCTTTTTTTCTAAGCCTAGACATCAATTATACTGATATTTACGAAGAATCATATTTTGCTTTTGTTAAATTTTCCTATCGACTTTGTTTCTAATTTTATTGATTTCCTCTGTGTTTTTAATTCTTTCTTTCTTTCTGCTTATTTTGGATTTAATTTTTATTCACATTTTCAGTTTCCTAAAGTAGAATCTTACATGGTTGAATTTCAAATTTGCTTCAGTTCTAATAAATGCAATGAATGCTAAACATTTTCCTCCAAGCATTAGTTTCACTGCAGCTCACAAGTGATGATAAACTCTGCTTTTGTTTTCATTTATCTTAAAAATGTTTCTATATTTAGCGGGGCATTGTGGCGCATGCCTGTAGTCCCAGCACTCAGGAAGCTGAGGCAGGAGGATCACTGCAAATTTGAGGCCAGCCTTGGCTACATAGTGAGTTCAAGGCCAGTGGACATCACAAAGTGAGACCCTGTCTTATAATGCCACAATAAAATTTTCCTAGTTATATTGACATTTCTTCTTCAACATATGTGACATTTAAGTGTGCTGTTTAATTTCCAAGTCTTGATATTTTTGACTAATTTCTGTTATTTAATTATTTTGTGGCCTGAGAGAAGATTCATTAAGGTTATTACTATTTTGGATGAAGGGTGGTTTATTAGATCATTAAGATTATAAAGAATAAATATTTGTTTTATATTCAGTTATTGCTTCTAAATTCCCTAACCGTCATTAAACAGCCCTGAGTTTCTGGTAGTTATTTTTTCTTAACATTCATATACCAGTTTCACAGGGTGGTATTTGTTTTTATCCCCACCTTCTGCGCTCTTTCTTCCTCTTTTCCGCCCTTCCTCCCTCCCTCTTTTCCCTTCTTTCTTTCTTTCCATCTCGCAGAGTGCTGGGGTTAGAAGTCTCAAGCGCTAGGCAGATGCTCTCTCGCAGCCTTCCAGACTTTCCCTCCATGCTCGCTCTGTCCTCCGAAGATGAGAGGCGTCAGCATAGGGTTGTTTGACGGAGGGGCTGGGGGAACTTGTCCTGCTCGGCATTCTCCTCAGAGAAGAGACCTCTTCATAACAGATCTTCAGAAAATCTGTGCCTGTGATTTGTTTTCCGACATGAATTTGGAGAAATTCTCAGTGATTGTTACTTTCAATCTTCCTTTTTCTCTTCTCCTGCTAGTCTCATTGGGCTTGTCTGAGGGTTCTTGAACATTCCACCCTGTTGTGTTTGTTTGTTCTTCTGCACCTCTATTTGGACGTTTTCTAGTGACTATCCTCACGCTGAAGAGATCCTTTCCTCAGCCACATCCAAACTCCTAGTCTATTCAGAATGTCTGTTAGTTTTGTGCTTCTGCAAAAGTGTTGCTTAGCGCGGGCATGTTTTAAAGAGCAGACGTTTACTCTCTCGCTGTTCCAAAGGCTGTGAAGTCCAAGAGCGACGTGACCACACCTGGCAAGCCCCTTCTCGCTGTGCTGTCTCACGGCAGAAGGCAAATGGAAAAAACGCTCCCATTTCTAATGGCGTTTATTTTACCCATGAAGGCAGAATGTACAGCCAGTTTAATACATATTTGATTAGTCTCTTGGCATTTATTTCTCAATGTTCAATTTTCAAATCAAAGAGCAATGATTTAACAGTCTTTGCAAATCTAAAGTCCAGAAAAATGTATTATATAACATTAATAAAAGCATTAATCCTTTACATGGTTCTCACATAAATTATGAAAATCAAATTTTTTTTCAATAAATACGATATTGGTTATGAAATAGTATGCTATTGACTAGAAATAATACTGGCAAGTGATAGCAAAAACTGTAAATCTGTAAATTGATTTTAAATGTTAATAAAAACAGATTTTTAAAAGGATAGAATGAATAATTCAAATGTTAATAGTTTAAAGTTATTGGCTTATAATTTTTTAATATTTAAACATTCTTATACTTCTTACACTTTCAACAGTCATCCTGCCCTGGTTTTTTGAAATATACTTCTAAAATAAACAGTAGCTCAATGTATTTAATGCTATTGATTTTAAACTTTTAAATTAATAATTTTTCAAATTAAACACTTTTAGACATTTCATTATGGCTGACACATTCTGACTTTAGATAAACCAGGTTTATCATACAAAATACATTAAATATATAGAAAGAAAGAATGCAACAGCTGACCTATAAGTTGGAATTAGAATGTGTCTCAGATATTAAAATATGTTGATACTTGAAATGTGAAATATCCTTTCTCATGACACAGAGTCAAAGGGCAAAATGAGCATTCAGACAGAACTTAATTGTTAGCTAATATTTGATACTAATATCTAGAGATGAGATGTTCTGAAAATTCCACTGAATATTGTGAACTTCCAATTCCTATTTCTACATATACAATGCTTAGAAATCACATCATCCTAAAAAGTCAAAGCTGAAAGGAAAAAAAAAATGGAAATATCATCTCTTTAGATCTGTAAGCGATCTATATTTACAGGAAAATGGCTATCCCCAAAGTTGTAGAGACAGAGAGGCAGAAGCAGAGATTTTGGCAGCATCACAGAGCGGATGCTAACACGGGAACTCATGTGTTGACAGACCTCAACTGTACTCAGTCACTGGAGACTGAGAATGGACAAGTGAGAGAGTAAACATTCCGGGGGACTCAGTGGGCTAAAACCTTAACAAATCTGTGTATCAAATTGTGAATCGAATGTCCTCCTTCAAAATGTTTAGAAAGACTATGCTTTAATTACAGTGGTTAATTAATATTCATAATTTCCTGTGTGCAAAGTATAGACAAAAGTGCACTGTTAAATGGGCTTTCTATGAGTATTTGTTAATTTTGTAAAGAATAATTTTATGTCTTGGCTAATTAATGAAAGTATACATTTTAAATAATTTATAATACTTTATCAACAGAAAACAGGTCATGTATTAATCTGAAATCCTATAATTCACTGAGTAATCTGAAATCCTTTTTTTTTGCTACATCTTCATTTAATTTCCCATCATTTCTTTTCCATCTCCAACTTTCTCACAAGTATTCATGCAGTAATCAAATGCAGCTTTTCATCGTGAACTTGGGAAACTCAATTTAGAACTTTTTATATAACAGCTTTCAAGTTACTAAGCTTTCAATCTACAATGTACAATTATCTGCCTGTTCAGAAAGCATTAACAAACATCAAATTCAAAGTTATATATATCATACCTGATTGTCTTTCTACCAGACTAGTCTGGGGTGTATGTGTGTGTGTGTGTGTGTGCGTGCTTAATTTTTGTTGACAAGGTTAAATTGGGATTTAACTTCTACCTGTAACAAGAATACATTTAAATGTAAATTTATTTTTCAATCATAGATTTTGAGAACTTATCCAAAAGAATGTGTATCTAATGAAAGTATTTGCACACACAGTCATACAACGATTTCTATCAAGTTGTAAAGTTTCCTAAAACTTTCCTGGAAAGGTAAAAGCTTCAAATGATAAAAACTTTTAAGCAAAGAAAATACAAGGGAAATAAATGGACAGGTGCCACATGTCCTAGAGGAAAACAACTTTAAATGATTAAGTACATATCAACCCTCAAAACATATGAAAAGTCAGTCATTTATGAAAAAAATTTGCTAAAATATTATTAAATCTGGTTGTTGGAAATATTGAAAAAATTAGCTAAAGAAGATGTGGTTCTTCTACACAATGGAGTACTGCACTGCCATAAAAAAGAATAAACTAGAGTCATTTGTATGTAAATGGATGTTCCTTGAGAACATACTCTTAAGTGAAATAAATCAGACACTTATCAGTACACATCGAATTGTTTCTCTGATATGAGAAACCATAAGTGTAAATAAGGACAAAGGGGTAGAGTAGATAGTATGTTTAAAAAGAAAAAAAAGAGAGATAGTATTCAAAAGAGAGGAGAACTAGATAGGGAAAAGGGGGATAAAGAAGAAGGTTAAAAGAAAAGTAAGATGAAAGGGAAAAAAATGGAAAAGTGTAAATACACTTGTTGCAAATAGTGAGGGGTGGGTGAATGGAAGGGAGGGAAGGGAAGAGGGGGGAAAGGGGGGGGAAATCAAGATGTATCATGTACAGGTACAAAATAACCATGTTGATTACGATCATTATGTATACAATGTACCAATACATGTTCTTGGTAAAAATTAAAAAAAAATTAAAAAAATTAGCTTAGATCTCAATAATTATTATATACATAACAATTCTCTGATAATTGTCATTTAAACTTTAGCATGTAATTAACCTAAAAAAACAATCAATATGGTTGCATATCACCTCCATAAGATTATATTATTCAAATTTAGAAATAAAATAACTGGATTATGCACAATTTTTTCTTCCAAACACATAAAATTAAACTTTTTGGAAAGAAAATATAAAATTATAATTTAGCAATTCCAGATTTGCAATGAAATTACACTGTATATTTTGTTCTAACTTAAATATAAATTCATAAACTTTTTCTATTTAATATCAGCAGACCCAGCAATTCTTTTCTTCAAATAAAACAAATCAGAAACTGCATATTTTGTCATATGATGGCATATCCTCCCACGAATTGTTGACTAAGCATTTCTATAAACATAAAGAAGGAAATTCTATGTACATTCACAAATGTACTATTTTTTCTATAAAATATATTTTAGAATTACTTTCAATGTTGTACATTTTATCTACTACAAAATAGAGCTATCTGTACTGATGTAAGTTATATATAGTACTTTCACAATTAAAATTGATGTTTACCATGAAAATATGAGAACAAAAGCTCCAGAAAATGAAGAATATTATAAGTCCTTCTTACTAAGGAATTAACTTCTCGTACTTGATGTCACAAAATAATTCATAATTTTTTATGATCAATCTTCATTCTCATTTATCAATCCATCTTGAATGACCTTACAGGGGACATGTATTAACAGATATTTTTGTCTGATTTATTCTTTACGTTCAATAAAATCAACTATCTTCTGCATTAAGTAAAATTTTCTCTGAAGTAACTTGTCATTCTCAAAGCATGTGCATATGTGGGGATTTTTTTAAATAACTACTTTAAAACGGACTCTAAATAATACTCTTTATTGTCTTCCAATAAAGAATCATTGAAAAAGCACATAATAGAACAATGAAAATACAAAATAAAGTAGGCAAGTATTACCAAGATTGGAAGGAACTCCTTCTTAGTAGCACAATTTATAACAGTTAATCTCGGAAGTCACCCACACGCTCATCAACAGAAGAATGGAGCAAGAATTTGTATCTCTAAGGAATGGAGAAATACTGACACACAAAAAGAGATGAATTTGAGCCATTGTAGGAAAATGGATGTACCTGGAGACCATATTGCTAAGTGAAATATATCAGACGCAGAAAGTTGCACTGTTTCTCTTATATTACAAACCCAAAATACAAATAATTTAAAGAGTCAAATAAAAGATAGATGATAAGAAACAGAGCAGGAGACTTTGTGGAGATGCGAAGGGTTTCTGTGGATGGCTGGAGACAGCAGGGAAGGGAAGTCGAAATGATTAAAATGCTATATGTGAACATATTAATTCCTCTAGATGAAAGTAACAGTTATGTATCACAAAGGCCCTGAGTTCGATCCCCAGCAACCCCTGCAAAAAAAAAAAAAGTATGTTACTATTTTCCCAAGGTTGTATGTGGGAGCTGGTTGGAGGAGTTATGTGAGGGAAAGCGTGTGCTTGTTAGTCTGCACATACGTTGTCTTCTTGGTGGGGTATGTGTGTAATAAACATTAGAGTTTTGATAGTGATTGAACAAATTATGTGAACTTACTAAAATATTCAATTGTGCACTTTAAATAAATGACTTGCAGTGAAACTTCTAAAATCTAAAAATGTTTTCACTAAGTACCATTTAATTTCAAAATCATTATAGTATTTTATACTTCTGATTAAGATTAAATGGTATGTGAAACTCAACAGCAGATAAAGTCTCTTTTGAACATATGAAAGATACTAAAATAAAATATATTTAATCTAATTCTCCATTAAATTGAGACATATTACAATAAAACCTCTTCCAAATTATACACGGTGCAACCTTTAATGCATGAGATATCAAAATACTGAATTTTTACTAAAATTGCAACACTATCAGTCGACCACTTCATTATAAAATTTCATGTAACAATTATATGCTGAAGCTAGATATTTTTCCACACTACAATCTATAGCTAAATCTGGTTTTTGTTTTAAATCTACTTTTTTAAAAAAGCAACTAGTTCTTCAAAACATTACAATCACCGTTACCTAGTGCTGTCCACCGATAGACTTTGTACAGACTCTGTATCGGTTTGATTTTCAGGTTGTGCATTAATTTATGCACAGTCAGGAATACCCACATGGAAAAGATCCAGTTCAAAAAGTCTCACAATTGGTAATTGAGACATGTTCCATATTGGTTCAGGAAGTATCTAGCTCATCATTTAACAATTTTTCAGCTTGATGTAACAAAATAAACTCAATAAACTGTTCACCTACACAGAGAACCACGCTCTTTCACTTACACTGATGTTGACTGAGGCCAATTTAATGGTAATTAGTACTTTAATGTCAAGAGGCTCACACTTCTACTTCCATATTGGAAATACAGTCGCAAATTTTGTGTATGAGAATGTAAAGTGAAGTAAACCCATAAAAAGTATGTTTGATATATTATGATTCTAAATTGCCTGGAATTTAAACTAATTTTCATAATATCTTAGTATTGATTTTTAGCTGATAAAAATTGTTTTTTTATTCTTCTGATTACTTTGAAACATCAGGATCAAATACTGTTCGATTTATTTCTAACACAGAAGAATCCATATAATTGATCCATTTTTCAATCCATGCAAAACATTGCTTTAATAACTGATACTGCCTTTTTTTTTTTTTTTTTTTGGTGCTGGGGATCGAACTTGGGACCTTGTGCTCGCTAGGCAAGCGCTCTACCACTTGAGCTAAACCCCCAACCCCAATACTGCTTATTTTTATACTACAAAGTAACATGATATTTTGTATTATTTGTATGAATTATCAAAATTGCACATCCTAATTATCAAGATTGGGAAACGAAGTAGTTTATTTTACTACTTCATTACCCAAAAGAGTAAGATGTTGGTTTATATAGGTAAACATATATCATAGTATCACACATAAATCTGAAAAAATTAACAATAAGTGATCTTTACAAAATTAAATGAATATCTAAGAAATTAACATATCCAATATCACACAGAGTTATAGAATTATAAATGACATTTAGTCTTATTCACTTCTTGTCATTCTCCTTCAAATTATGAGAAGTATTAAGTATGTAATATACTATTGTCAATCGAAGCACCATTCATGTCTTTTCCTCTATCATACATTATACATATAACCCCTCCCATAAACAAAGGTACACATGGATTTCATAATACGTGGAATCATTTAATAGGCCTCACCAAAAATCATATGTACTATCCAGCACATTTTAATGATGAAATGAGTACTTGAAGTTCAAATATACATTTGTTCACATTACATTACCAAGGATATTGAAAGAGATGACTTTCATTTTTTAAAAACAATGAGGTGTAGGAGGCACGAACTTCATAATATAAAATTTTTCTGAGTAATACATCAGAATTTGAGAATTTCCTGAATTTTTTTAAGGAGTAAATATGTTCCTACATTTCTGTAGCACTGAATGCTATATAAGACTGACTCATCTAAAGTTGCTTAATATAGTTTTATTTGTCTCAAAGTATTTTCATGATAACTGACACTGAGCTGAATGAGTTTTTAAATATACAACATTCAAAGATTTCTTAAGTGCATTGCTCCTTTCATAGGCCATATTCGAAAGCATCATACCTTACACGCTCCAGCATGCTAAATATTTAGAAAACTTTAAAGTTGCTTATAATTTCATTTAAAATACTGAAAAGTCATCTGAAATTTTCTTGAACATCAGATAGACATTTGTATTAGACTTGCTGTCTGTTTCTTCACAGATTTGAAGAAGATTTGAACAGCAGATTTGAGTGGAGGCATAAAAAACTATAAATAGCACATTTTGAGCATCAAATTGACATATTTTTAGTTATTTCCAAGAAATTTTATTTGAATATATATTTTGAGAAGATGTAGGGTCATTAAAAAGGCTGAGTTTAAAAATTACCAACACAGGGAATTTTATGAAACTGTATCTGTTATCCCAGCATATTCACATTATTAAATAAAACAAATATAAAGTCGCAAAAAAGTAAATATCTAACTCGATGCTCCACTTTTTATATTTTTCCCCTGGAAAGCCAAGTTCTATAACATTGGTCCTTACAAATAAATTATTTCAAAATAAAATAAAATAGTATCGTATAAAGGTGTTTCGCGGTTCAGCATGAAAAGTGGATGGAGAAGCAAGAAAATGTTTAAACTAGGAAGTTGAAATAAAGGAGCTCTGCTAAGCTGGTTTTGACCATTCTTCCTTTGTAAATTTCATGGTTTAGGATTGAGAAACAGCTTTTATACATTGTTTTAACACCACTAGACTATATGCAATGAAAGAATTTCTTTTTTCACCTGTGCCTAAAGACTTTTCACTAGTCCAAAATTTCTATAGTTACATAAATTTGATTCAATTATTATTTTACTATGTATAATATGCTGCATTTAAACCTGCGTAAGTGTTTAGTGAAATTAAAAAAAAATGAAAAGGCAATACTCATTGCGTAGCTTCCTTAGAAATAGCCTGTAGGTAACATCATTATAGAGAACTCATTTTTCAACAGCCAGTTATTGCCATAAAAGTATTACGTCATAGCACATAAGATATTATGAGTTGAAAGTAATGAAATGTAATCATTTTTATTACCTTAATTTATTTTAATATTTCTTAATTTAGTAGTCATTCATTGCATTCTATCATAAAACCGTATCACTATTAAAGGGAGTGTCACTATTAGGAAAATGAAGGAACAAACAACTCATGAGAAGTAAATGTAACAAATCATATACAAGACAAAGGACGTGTATCTAGAATATGTAAAGAAATGTCCAAAGACTACAAAAGACAGCATACAACCCAACACAAACTTGAAAAATATCTGAACATATATTTCACCAAAATAATGAATTCTTATTCCATCATAACATATGTGAATGTCCAAATAATTATGATACCTAAAGACAGAAAAAAGCATAATTTTATATAACCATTTAGATTGAACTATTGAAAATACAACTTGATTTGTTATGGCAGAAGTTGAATTGACGTCTGTTCAAAGAGAGAAATTACAAGAGTATGATGAATGTTTTGGCAAAGGATGGATATCATCAATATTTTGATTATGATAATAGTCTCCCAGGTATGTACCTATATTTCAATCAATCCCCTAAAACAAGTTAACCATCTGCATTTTTATTGTGTGTTGGTTATAGATCAATAAATGCAAAAATATTTGAGAAATGAAAACACACACATCAGAGAGTTCTGTCGTGGGAATTTTCAGTACTTACAAAATATGTTTGGAAATGCTGATTGAAATAGAATCAAAAAATGTATTTTAAGTGTAAAGTTTTCTGAGTTTACTTACCACTATTAATAGTAAATGTTTAAGCAGATGGTTATCACATATATTATTTTCCAAACTAATTGTGGAAGTTATTTTTATTCATGAAGTAATAGCTTTCACATGAGGAAATAAACTAAAATCAAATCCAGCTTGTTATTTCCATTATTATTTTTACATTAATTTTATTATACTTCATCAGTTGTCACTTAAAGTTATCTAGACTAAGATGTACTTTTCAATCAGAAGTATATTCAGGAGGCTAGAAAAGAGCAGGCTAAATTAGGTAGCACCCACAAGCTTCTCTGGATTTCATCCAGACCGCTGGGTACAGAGCTGTGTAAGGAAGGAGAACCACAAGAAGTGTGAACTGCAACTTGAACAAGGCAGCAACCAGGCAAAATCCAGAAATATTTGTGTTTGGAAAGATAATTAAGTAACTGCAGCTACACACACCAACACTGAACAACCGATTTCCACTGGGAGAGGGGAAATTTCCCTCCATGAGGCGACAGAAGCAGTGTATCCCTGTGAACGCAGACTTTTCTACTAGAGAGAGAGACTCTTGAGTAGAAAGAGAACCTGAGTTCACTCAAGCAAACAGGGATAGGAATGATAAACTCCAGTGTTATCATCCACATTGAGACAATGTCTGTAAAAGCCATTTTGGAAGCAACTTCTTTGTTGGCCTCAATAAAACAAGCAGGAGATGGAGTTAAGTAGAACTGTGGCAGGAAGCCAGCTTAAATAAAACCCTCCGCCTCTGTAAATGCCACAGACGAGCAGGAAATACCCGCCTGTGTTATATCATGGAGTTATAACAGCCACTCAATTCCAGGAAGACAGCGTCATCTACACGAAAGCCAGCTTGGACCTAGGAGAGGTAGCGTGTGAAGGAGAAAAGATAAGATCACAGGATTAGAGGAAGAACTCCAGTACCTGCTCCATGGAGGAACAAACTGCAACCCAGGAATGGTTCAAAGGGATGGACTGATCATGTGAAACCCAACAGACAGCGAGTGCACTCAACCAGGTGGAGACAAAGGAAGAAAAAGAGGAGGGCAGGAGCAGACAACGGTGGTGATTTGAACACTGGAAAAGGAAGAGGGCTCAGCCTCATGGCATTCTGCAGAGGGAGGGGTGCTACTGCAGAAGCCAGAGAGAGGTTGGGCCTTCTCACCTCCAAGCCCAGCACAGACTACACCCAGCCCCCTTTCAGAGTGAGTGGGCAAGTCCGAAGGCACGGGCCGGCCACCTTCTCAGGAGCATGGCCTGGTTAGTTACAGAACTTTGATCCAAGGCAGGGACACATCTATGGACTCTGGGCACGAGATGTGGTGGACAGCCCAGGTGCTTTGGGCACCCTTAATCAGAGGATCAGAGGGGGTTACAGCAGCTGTGTCAGTGGTGGACCAGCCAGAATGCTTGTATATAACCGCAGAGTGGAGGGGCCCACCCTCTGTCCCGTCCTTAATGGGCTCCTCTATGGGACTACAGGCTGATATGAACTCCAGATTCACACACAATCACACACACACACACACACAAAGACAATCATGTCCTTACATCCTCCTTTTAACAAATGATGTCTGATAACAGAATTCTGGGGGAAGTAAATGTCTCCAGCTTAAATAACCTCCACAAAGAGGAACATAAAAACTGCTTTTTGTTTTTTGTATTTTTGTTTGTCTTTGTTCTTGTTCGTTCTTGTTCTTTTTTGTCTCAAGTATGTACATGGATATGTGTATATGTGCAAATATGAATGAATGTTAGTTATTGTTCCTGTTTCTACAGTGTCTTACCTTGTTTTCATATTCTCCCACATCAAGGATTGTTTCATAGAGTTATCTTTGTATCTCCCTTATTTAATTAAGTACATTCAAACTTCCGACATATTCCCTTTTCAATTATATTTACTTATTCTTGTCCTTTCTCTTCTTCTTTCACTCTATCTCTATGCCTTCTCAAGTCTCACTTCCTTTGCCCTTATATATGTGTGTGTGTGCATGCACTCAAAAATTAACATGCGTGTATGCACACACACACACATGTTAATTTTTGAGTTAATGGCTTGCATGAGAGCAGATATAATACAGGACATTAACAAATCATAACATTCACATACACACAAGCCAAATGCAGAAAGAGTGCAGAATGTCTGTCTATGCACTGGAGACCTGAAAGATCCAATCCAGAGCTGGCCACCCAGCCCAGTGCCTTGTGTACATCCATGTCTGCATTAAAAGGCTGAAGAAATCTATACTGGAACCAGGATATGATGCTGTCAGTCAAGATGAAGATCAGAGTTTCCCCAAAGTGAACAGCAGCCATCCGCCAAAACAGCAAGGCCCGGAGCTCCTCCTGCAAGAACAGCCGAGTTCACTTGAGGGAAATCACCCACAACAAAACTTCTCCTGGGAAACAACTGCCTCCCATCTTCTGCTCCTGTTTTCCTTTATGCTCTGTCCACAGTAACCTTCAGGGGGATCTTCTACGCCCAGAATCATACCAACTCAGTCCAGCTGGGCACTGCTGCTCAAATTGACCATATCAGTCCATCACTATACATATATTGAAAGCTCTTTACTCCTTTTTGCTTTTCTTTTGTTTTTCTCTTTCTCTTTTCCTTGCTTATTTTACATCATTATTGTCTCTTTTATTTCCTGGATTACTGATATAGTGGAAAGTTTTTTAGGCAAGTTTTAGTTTATACATTGATATATGATTGTAATTTAGATGTTAACATTGTGGTAACCTCACCTCACAAAGCCGTGATGGCGATTGAACTTAGTACTTGGAATAGGTTGAGTGGGTCCTTTCATGCTGAGGCATAACCACACCTTAGGGAACATCACAAAATAAAAACCACTCTCTAAGACTTTTACACAATAGAGAAAGAGATCCATCCCAATTCAACAGAGAAACACAAAAATCACAAGAATGTAAGAAAAACATGCCATGAAAAATTAACCTAATAGTTCCCCCAAAACTGAGCACGGAGATATTGAAGCAGATGAAAGTTCAGATGAAAAAGTATAAAAAATAATGATGGGTCAATAACAAGCAATACAATTGTAGAAATAATCAAGATTGTACCAACGAGGCAAAGTCCAAGACCAAATGGATTTTTTGCTAAATTTTGGCTACCTTTAGAGAAGAACATGAGTCCTCCTCAAGTTTTTCCCTATAGATAAAGGTGAGGCATCCATCCAAACACATTTTATGAAGCCAGATAAGAATGCTACAAAAAGGAAAATGACACAACAAATCTTTGCTTATCATAGTTACAAAAATCTTCAATAAAATATTCACCAACAGAATTCAATACCACACTAAGAAAATCATATATTCTAAACAAGCTGAGTTTATCCAGAGATTCAAGAAAGCTTTCGTATATGTATATCAATAAATATACTGCACCACATAAATAGAATCAATGATAAAAATCATATGATCACTATAATAAATGCTGAAAAAACACATATTTAATTTGTATTCATATGTATTTATATCTATAAATTACGTATACATGTTATATATAGCATATATTATATATAGCATGTATTATATATGATCATGTATATACATAATATATATTTCAATATATAACTATAAATTCTGTGAGGCATCCTTTATAATTGTAATCCAGTTAAAAGTACAGATTTTATTTTGTGCTGTGGTTTTTGCCTACAGTTATTGAAAACGTGATGATTGCTATTCATGATTTTTTACTCTTAACTTGCTACTCATAAGAAGATTTTGATGTTAGGAAACTTTTCAGGAAATTTAACACTCATAAAAAGAGTCTGGCAATAGTATTTTCAAAATTATATGCATAGGTTAAAAATACATATTTAACAATTTTATTCATAAGATTGAATTCCTGTACTTCAATTTGTGACCAATATGTACATAATCATGATAGGTAAACTCTAGTTAATGGCAAAGAAAACATATTGATGTTTTCCTTTGGTAAACTTAATTTTGTAAGTTCTCCCTCTGATATCTGAATAAAATTCACCCATACATGGAAATGATGAATTTTTATAAACAATATTTTTAAAAATACCTTTTACTTTCAATGCTGTTCAAATCAGTTCAATTGTCAAAACTCACCAGACCCGAAATGACAAATGCTTTCTCGTAGATAAAAGGAACAACATGGCAATAGTATTGAAGTAAGAATATCCATTACAGCCAAAGCTGCCTCACAACAAAGGGGTCCGCAGATGCCAAACGTGAGCTTCTATCATCCTCTGCCTGCTCAGAGTCATGCTTGGGCAGATTTCTCATTAGGAACAGAACACTTCAGAATTGAGAAATCCAAAATGGACTTTTGCTATTTATTATTTATTTTTACCCCACAATTTAATACAAACTCTTCCACTGTGAGATGAATTTGATTTTAACTCCTACATTCTTCACATACTTTGCTCACATTGTTCTTAGATCTCCCTCCAACGTATTCCAAACCAATCGGCATTACAAGGACATTTAATACAACTGAGAATTTAAGGAAGATAATTCCAGTAAATCGCTTTTCATGGTACACACATTATGGACATACACTATTATAAGAAAACCTACTCAATCTTAAAAATGTCACTTTCATGAAGAGTAAGTTCCAGATTCGTAAAGTGGGCTAATGTCCCTTCACAGTTTGAATCTAGACTACTTTCTCTACTTTTTTTTTTTTTAGAAAATAAAAACCATGTGACAAAACCTTTGTTAACATTTTGAACAGGTTCACCTATTACTGAAGCTGGGGATTTCGAAACTTAAATTGGGGCAAATGTGCAGAGTACTGCCATCACCGGGCACTGAAGAACTGACAGCCACCCCTCAGACACAGGACCAGGTATACAAATTCGGATGCATGGAAGAAAGATTCTGATTATTATACTATCAAGTCTGCCACTGCAGGAAAACTGTTCATTATAGAGAAACAGCCACATGCAGCATTTCTCAACTCATCAGCTGTACTTACCCTGAAACAGGAATATCTTAATTCTATCTCCCTTTAAAATCTTCCTGAGTTTCCCTGTATTTCTAGCATACAACGTATACAGTGATTTTAAACTGCAGAAAAGTTAAATCACAAAGATTATTTCAGTAGCAGTCCTTTTACACAGATATTGATTTGCCAGACCTATATTGGGACAGGAATTTTGCATTTTAAATGTCTACTCCTGCTTTTCTGTTGCTTTTGCGCTGTTTTGTTTGTATTTGTTTTCTGTTTTCTCCTGCATGCCTGAGAAAGCACCCTTCTAAGCTGAATTGCCTTAAGAGTGAATATTTGGTTACAAACACCTGGAGGAGAATTTTCAGCAGATGTTCACGAAACCAAGAAAGTTATCCAGTACAACATTTAAATGAAACTTTAATGATGAATTACAAAGGATATAGTATTGCTTCATTATTAATATATACTTTACAGCTTATTCTTAATTTACTTAAGGGAGTAATAGTAAGCAAAGATAAATCACATGAAATAACCAGTAGAATGCATTTTAAATTTCCCTTTAAGAAACCCTCAGTTAGACTAGAGAATCTCTTTTGGCTGGTATAATCAGGGTGACTCTGATTTTCTTTCTTCAGGATGTATAAAGTCCATGCTCCCCATGGGATCTTTTTGAATTGTCATTTGCCTTGTCACGGATTGACAGGATTTTACTACTCCCCATTTCATTCCCAAGTTGTTGGCAATGTAGTTTTCAATAAAGTACTTATGATGAATAAATTTATAAATAATAAAATTACTATGAAGCGGTTATCTTATTCACGTAAGCATATTCCTCTCTTAAACTTAATATGCATATCAAAACGTAAGGCATAGCAGTAGACATTAATAGTTTCTGTTCATATGAGAAGAAATTTCAGCTAGTAAGACTGTAGTTTTAGCAAGACCAAATGACTGGTAGGGCGGAAGGCAGGCACAAGTATGGTGCGTCTGACTTCATACTTTGATCTCGTCATAGCAAATAGAGAATTTCAAGGTCATTTCATGTTCCATATCTTCCTCACCTTCTCCTACTGCTATCCTTCCCTCATCTCTATATCGGGTCACTCTATTACTATTTCATAGATTGCTCTTTCCCGAGAAATTCCTTCCCTCCTCTCATACATCCTCAGATAGTATACTGTGCCTGACCATCTCGAATAGATTAATTCTCTAGGTTTAATTTTGTTTTATAAAATTGATCTCTTTCCAAACACAAATGGCTCCTGTAAAATATTTCACGCTTGATACTAAAAGCAATAGGTGGCTCCAGCATATAAGAGAAGGTTCCAACAAATAAAAAGAGGAAGTACTAAGAAAGGATAGGTAACTTTTGTTCAAACATAGCAAATAATACCATTGATACATGTTTCCATGGTAATATTTTCTTTAAGATTATTTCCTTAATAAAAGTTTTTGATATGCAATGTAAATGTTTCTTCATAGGTCTTGGCAAATGTCATTTTGATGGAATACGCTTGACATTATTTCACATTTTGAGGGACATTTAGTGATATTGATACAGGAAGCTGTGTTTTATCTGTTCACAGTTAAAATTCTTAACCAAATGAGCACAGTTTAAATTTAATTAAAATAAGACTTATGCCTATTTGCAGGACTACACATTTTGAGAAGTTAAGAAGACTTTTATGATTTTTACTTTAACATTCAGTTACTTAAAATAGCATATGAGGTTTGAAGAGAGAGACAGAGACAAAGAGAGAGAAAAGTGAACTCCTCTCTTGCCATAATATTTGAAGATACAGTTCAATCATTTCCAATTTCCAGAAATACTGTGATGTGTTAGACATTACATTTTATCCTCAGTGTTTTGGCTATTACTGAACAAATGACAAGATCATTCTTTTTTTTGTTTGTTTGTTTCTGTTTTTACTTTTGTTTTCATCTTTGTTTTGTTTTGTGAGACAGGGTCTCACTATGTATCCCTGGTTGGTCTCGCTCAAACTCATGGAGATCTTCCTGACTCAGACTCAGTGCTGGAATTACAGGCATGAGATATCATGCCTGGCTAAGTATTTCGTATTTCACATTTGAAATACAAAACCTAAAAGACAAGCATTTATTACTACATCAATAAAAATATGTAAATTTTATCTCTAGATGGCTGTTATTTTACTTAGTTTTACCTGGATATTTTACTTAGTCAATGATATTTAAAGATATGTATGTGCTGAATGAAGTCACCACAGACTGCATTTAAATTTAAATATATATTGTTACTGTGACCATTAATCATGATATGTCAACTTAAATGGATTACCAACTCAACATAAGCAATGTAAACATTATGTATTGCAAACATGTACTAATACAAAATAAAATAATAAAAAAGAAACACCTAGCCGAACAGTAAAGAAGTTTTAGTAGTATTTGTGGATGACTAACATATAGGACAGCAAGCTAGGGAGGAAGATCTATCCTAGACATGGTTGGCAGGAACCACTAGAATTATAACCTGGAGAGAATAAAAAGAGAAAGGAGAAGGGAGCGTTTGCATTTGGGAAGGACTCCTGTCTTCGCTTTGCCTTTGGACACGATCTGCAGTTTCTTCACCTTCCAACACTCATGCCTGTGATGCTACACTGAGCTTCCAGGCCTTCGGCCTTAGAGTGGCGCTGCATTTCTGGTCCCTCTTGTTTTATTGCTTGTATCTTCTTGGACTGAGCAACTACTGGGTCTTCCAGCTCCCCATGGTACAGATGGTTATTAAGAATATTTCTGCTTCTGATCTTGTGAGCCTACATAACAATCACCTTTGAGCAAATACATATATATTTTTTCTATTTATTCAGTTACTCTATAGAACTTTAATACACTTACTGAAATATTATTACTCTGAAAAAAGGGAGAAAAATAGGATTTGGTAAACTAACAAATTAAACCAAATCAGGATATTCACATGTGAATATCTTGTCAGAATATGTCATCTCCTAGGGCTGGGGACTTAGCTCAGTGATTAGAGAGCTTGCCCAGCAAGCGCAAGGGCCTGAGTTCGATCCCCGGAACCACAAAAAAAAAGAATATGTCATCTCCTTGAATTAATTATTCAGAAATTAGGTAGTAAACTGCAGCTAAGTTTGGGAAAGGAAAGAAATCGTTCAAATGGGAGAAGGAAGGAAGGACATACACTGAACAGAAAAATGTAAAAAATATTTTCTTAGGCCAACTGATGTTGCTATACACTTTATTCAAAAATAAACTATAAAACCGCAGCAAGCATGAAAATAATTGCCTTGCAACAAATTACATAGCAGTGATTTCATTAATAATAAGATATAGGTGATTTATAAAATTTGAAAATAATGCTTTGTTTATTCAACAAGTATTAATAGAAAATAGCATAGAACAATAATCTATTGTACATTTTTGTAATTGAGGTAAATCATTATATATTTTTTCCATTTGGAAGTCGGATGGAGGCGCAGGCAGACTCATAGCCTGGTTTTTCCTCGAATCCATAAAGAAATAAAGACAATTTACAGAGCATAAGCTACATATTTACACACAATATGAAGAAAGTTGATGGCGCTTTTATATAAAGAGCACGTGTACTGCTGAATCATGTACAAATTCATTCTTGCTTTGATTGCTGTAGTCTCAGCTGCTTAAGAGACTAAGCAGTAGGGTGACGAGTTTCAGGTCAGTCTGCACTGGTCTCAAAATTTAAAAAAAAAAAGTGCTTGAAGCAGCTTAATGATAGGCTGCCACGGTGTTCCATCTCCACAAGTATAAAGCAAAACAAAACAAAATTCTTGTCATGCTTTTCAACCTCATATAAATGCGGTACATGTACTTAAGTTTTTATCTCTGGGATTTGTTTGGCACCTCTTCAGTTGGACTACATCTTTGGTAAACTTGTCATTCACGTTTTGAACAGTTTTGATCAGACCTTTAGTACTTGATTCTTCTTTAGCCATATTGGTCAATGTGTTTGCCAGTTCCACTATCTTTTTGGTTTTACCACCTTTGAGCTTGCCAAGTTTCTTTGCTTTCCCTTTAATCATTTTGTTCGGATCAGCAATTTGGTGTTTAATTTCCTCTCCAACTGTGCCCCCTGTATCCACTTCGGAAGAGTTAGGAGTCCTTAAAAGCATTTTGTTGCCTTCTTTTTTAAAAATCTTCCTATGTTGTGCACAGGATTGTGGTCGAACAGAGTGAGGTGACTTTGGTGTTGGTATGAAGATCTATTTAGTTAGGTTCTATTTCCAGTGTTGTAAACTTGGCTTTATTTGTCAAGAGGTATTGTCTACCTCTTGTCTACCTTCTGTCTATTCACTTTAATTCCACTGGACACAGTCACTTTGCTGTAGAGAGAATTCCTACTGTTTAAAATACCACAATTCCAACCATACATCATTCATGAACATTAAAAGTTGTTTTAATAATTTCACACTTCCATAAATGCCTCTTACAGTCTATACTATAAAGCTATTAGCACTTGGTCTATGAAGTGGAGGAAGAATAAAAAGAGAGGGAATTTAAAGTGGTAAGTCAGTAAGAGCAGAGGGAGATAAGAGAAATGTTAGTGGGTGAACAATAGATACAAAATTGGACTGTTTGAGGTATTTTTATAGCTGGAATAAAGGGTTAGTGTTGAATGGGTTTAAGAACATATTTGTGGAGGCAGAGGAGGGCTGGTGGGAAGAGAAGCTGGATCCTGTAGCATAATTATCATAAGGGTTACCCCAGCATGGCCATTTAGAGTGTCATCCAGGTTAAAGCACTGGTCTACTCTTACTCTCTTTGGTATGTGCACAGATACCCTCTGTATGTGTCATGGGAACAGTGGACAGGAAGTGAGGGAAGTCAAAGGGAAAGGCAAATGAGGACAGCAAAGAAAGTGGAAAAGAGGACAGAAGGTTAAAAAGAATAAGAGAAGAAAGACTGAGAGAGCAAATAGCCTGCAAGTCCCTTGGTTTTCTTCCCACCATAGTCACAGTCTGTTTGTAGGCAGCCAGGCAGGTTTCTCACTGCAGGTAGCCTAACCGCCTGCTGGGGAACGGTGAGGGCTTGGACTCAGGGGACTCACTTCCCAGCCACAAACTGTGCTTAGGATCTGCCAACTGCACACCTTCCTCTCTGTTCCAAGATCTAACCCTTCAATTAATTTGCCAAGCAGAAGACCTGATGTAGTTTGTCTTCTACCAGCAAACTCCCACCCTCCTTCCCATTGCTTCTTCAAGGCCAATCCTGAGGTAGTCTCCACATGCTCCCTCCTGGGCCCTTCTGCCCACTGTATCATCAGAAGCCCTCTTCCCCAGGTGCGTCTCTCTCCTCCTTCACACTCCAGCTTTGTCTACCCTTGACTCATGTTCTCCGGTTTCCAGTCCATGGAAGGGAGTGCAGTCCCCAGGCCTAACAAGGGTGCGGACACGGCACTATGGGCCCTGGGCAGGACTGCCTGCTGTGTCAGATCTCTCCAGTGTTTGAGGAAACAATAGGAAAATGCCCATCTGGACCAGCTCCGTCGAGTTTCTCCAGGGATGCCGTCCATGTGTCCCGGACAGCGAGTTTGGCACTGTGCACAGTTTGTGGTGTTTGACCTTAAGCTCTGCTTGTGGCGGGGGGCTTCCCTTACTGATGCTGGGAGATGAGCGGTGGGCAGGATGCTGCTGGGACACAGTACTCCCCAACATTTGGGAAGATGAAAGGCAAGAGCGATTGCCTGCTTTTGTCTTCTCTCTCCCTTTCTCAGTCTGCTGTTTCCAGGGGTCCCAATCAAAGTTTACTCTCACCCTGGATTTCCTCTTCCAGGAGGAAATCGCTTTCAACTTAACGTCCTCTTCCAGATTATGTGGACAGCCTGTCAGAGGAGTCTGACCTCTGCTATCTCGTTCCTTCCGGGTGTTAGAATTGCTCCCAAGATGGCATGTTCATTGGGTGAAGGGGATGCGGGATGGCACAAGCTTCCCTTTTATTGACAGCCCAGACATCTGGTTTGATCTGAAGGATTTCTCTTTCAGATCACGTTGCTATAAATGGGTGTTACTCCTTCCACCCTTCAGGAATACCTATATTTTCCAGCATCTGTCCTCCAAGGTTCTGCATGCCTCCTTCTCTAACTGGCCATCTCAGGAAATCCTATCTCTTAAAAAATTCCATATTTAAAAATATTAATATTCAGTACTATATATCATGCACATGTTACTTGCAAACCTTGGGAAAGTGGTTTCGCTTTACTTATTAGCAAATATGCATCTGTTTCTTGTATTATTCTTATTGAAGCAATTAGTTATCTGGCACTCCTGAAAGCTTTAATCCCTTTCAATTTAATAGCTGAAGAAAATTAAGATTGTTCCTTTTCATATTCCTGTGTATTCCTGAACAGATTCAAAGCAAGTATGATTTTAGAAAAAACATTCAGGAGGCAGGAACAAAGTAAAGATTTAAAAATGAGGACTATATAATATTAAATTCAATGTAACTAAATATAACGCCCCAGCCAAGGACACGGACATGGACATGGACAGCCCAGGACATGGAAGTAGTGCCGTGAACAGCATACAGTGATCCTTGGTGCTCAAAGTTCTTGGGGATCAATGATTACTATCCACTGATGCAAATCTATGGGACTTTCTAGGAAAAATGCAATTCTCAAATTAACATATAAAAGAATATTCTGGCTCATTTTCTTCTCTCCACTTATAGTTATATTACAAGCTCTCAACAGTATCAATTTCTTGTAATCATTCAGTTACCTTTAGGTGACTGTACCCTGTTGTAGCAGTAACTTTTGTTCCCAGTAAAGGGAGATTTTCTATGTTCATTTGTATCCAATTTTGAGGAGGAGGGTGGTTTATCTTGTGTGTCTAAGAAAATATATCTGGAAAGAATTGGTGATTTGTAGTTTAGGCAGCATTTTTCTTGTGAGGATGTGCGTAGTGACTTCTTAGCTAACTTTACGTTAGAATTTCAGAGCTTTTAATTTCTGCCTCATATGACTTCACACTGTGGCAAATGGTTTAAGGTATAGATTAGACATGACTGAGTCAGGCCACAATTCTTTTTATTTTCTGAGTTCTGAAACACATTAAAATGTCTTTGGCCTAATGATTCTATCTTTTCTGCTGCCTCCGAATTCAGCAAAGTCCCACTGGGGAAATTGACAGAATGTTTGAGGCCCTTTAACTTTTTTGTTTATAGTTTTAACCTCACAGGACCATGGAAAGCATTTCTATTTTTTTCATTCAGAGAACAATTTTCCTTTGACTGTTCAAAACTTAGCCTCCCCATCAAATGAGCTAATACTTTCAAGAATTTTGTTGATCACCAACATGGCTAAGGGCTGTTTAGTCCTCTCTGGAATCTTCATTTATCTAGTTCTCATTGCTTCCTAAGACCCTCACAAGGTTCTTGCTTTGTTATGCTTTTGCAATTTTCTTAGCTTTTATAGATTTTGTTTCAAGATCATTGTCTAGAGGTCATGTTAAACTGCAGTTTTGATAAGAATCAGTTTCACTCTAGATTGCCAAGACTTTCAAAGATTTTAATTGTGTAGTTTATATGTTGTTCAACACCTAGATCCTTGTCCAGTCCTACTCTAAAGTCTTTGTCTGTTCAATACAATCAAAATTCAGACAACTGTTTTCTATTTTAGAACTTTTAAATAAAAGCTTCTATATAGCATCCACATGACTTTAAATTTGTGAAGATATCTTAAGGAGAAAATAACCATATACTTCAAGTCTGTCAACTCCATATTACTTCTCTTTCTAGCCCACAATGTCATCAAAAGTCCTCAATATTTTGCCCCTCCTCAACAATTCTACTGTACTTGGGTAAATCCATATTTTCAGCTTACTGAAAATGATCAAGCACCCTCAGGGAAAAATGTAGCTCAAACTGTAAGTTAGACTCCCTGGTTCTATTTTCAGAAATATAACTACTCTTGTCTTTGCTTATAATTTCTTTACTTTTCTAGTTTTTCATCTCTATTTGCTCATGAGAGGCATACGAGCTGACGACAAATATTCTATTCAAAGGCAAATTTCAAAGATTAAAATCTCTTAAATGAAAGCTATGTTTCTGTTAAATTCTTCTTTTAAAGATTTTTTTCATAGGATTACATAAATCAATTCACTATATAGAAAAATAATAAAGCTACTGAATTTTAGAAATTAGGAAATTCTTACTCAGGGGAAAGAAAATATAAAAAAAATTAACTGGTGTTTCAGGCTTCATTAATATATACATAAAAGTAAATAAAGCATTACAAGCAAATCAAAACATGAATCTAAAGGCAAAAAGAGCCATATAAAATGTGGATGTAAAGTACGAGTAAATGACAATAAAAGATAAAACTGGGAAGTTTAGCTGGTAGCAACTTATACAAGGATTAGATTGTTACCAAAAATTTAGTAACTTTAAATATATGAAGGTATTCTGAATATTTTGTAACACTTCCTAAAATATTTAACATATGTCAAATTAGCCTGTAGAAAAGTAGCCAGCTGTAAGTGTTCAACTAAAACAGGAACTCAATATTCTTGATGATCATTGCAGAAATATAGAGAATTAGAAATGCTGAAAAATATTTATTAGAAGAAATAGAAACATATATAAATATCTTATATTTAAATAATAAAAATATTACTAAAATTTATACTTCAATGTAACTGGTTGCTGAAAGTCCCCCAAAATGTGTACTTCCTAATTTTGTATTATCATGAATTACTTCAGTCATCTGGCTCCCCAGTTAAATAACATTCCTTGTTTTCTTTTGTACATTGCTTTTTATGGCTATATTTCTAAAATCTAATCAAATACGACAGGGATTGATTGTTCAATTTTCATTTCTCTTGTCTTTTAAAAGGAATTTGGGTGCACTGGAGTTTCACTCTTTCTCTCTTCTAGAATATTACCAAGACTTGTGTTCAACCAGGGAGCTGGAGGAACCTTCCCCGCCAGAATGAAGGGCCGTGTGAGACTCAGCTTCCCTGCTGGCCGGGAGCACTCACCTTCTGACTTTTGGAGAGTATTCGCTCCTGCACTCGTGAAGGAGCATGAGATAAAATCATTCCTTTTCTAGCTAAAGGACCCTTTTTACACCAAACTAGTCTCTGAAATATGCAAGTGCAACTGAGAAAAAATAGATGTTATCCTTAACAGAGACAGGTAAGAGGAAGTGGAGAAAGTTAATATTTAGGTTTTGGTTGATGAAGAAAAGGAACCCACAAGTCAGATATGAAATTTGATTTTTAGGAACCAGTAAAATACTTACATAAAACTAGTCACTGAATGGTTAATAATAAGGTTACAAGCATGCATACCATCAGAAAACAATGTCGAAAACAAATGGAGAAAGAAAACTCAAAAACCAATTATTATGTGTTTTCTTACACTATCTACTTTTAATTTAATAATTCATGGTATACTGAGACTAAATCACTTGGCCTCAGCAATAGCAAGTAGAAACATTGTAATTTGTTTCTCAACTAATTGAAAATACATTAATAATGCATTATTTTCAATTTTTATCTTCATCCATTTCTTTTTATTTCTTGAACCTTAAAGTGACTTATGAGAGATATTTTACCTGGTCTACATCATGATTTTATATATTTGAAAATAATTAAATAAGCATTTGTTATAAGTGAAAACTGAAAAGTTTACATTCATAATGGAATACTTTTGCTATTTTATTCATCTTTGTCATGATAATACGAAAAGCTCCAGAAATACTATTTATCACCCATTAAGAATTTGTGAATATTTTATTTTGAGTACACATATATTTAAAATCAAAATCTTGTCTGAATGGTCATCTAAATGGCCAAAATCAGAAAAAGAAGGAAATGGCTGTGTAAATGACCAAAAGAAGACAATATTGCCACTTTTTATGACATTTTGAGAAGTATCTTACTACAAAATAGATTAAAAAAACAAATATTTGATTGATATTATTTAAAACTGATTGAATGTGTTACTGAAAATGTATTTAGAAATTATAGACACCAGCATTCTTTCATAGCATTAAGCTGAATGATCCAGCCCAGAATTTCCTCATGAACTTGAAAGATTAATCTGATTTTAAAATGGTCTACAAATAAAATCTTTGTCATTGCCTCCTCAAAAAAAAAAAAAATATATATATATATATATATATGGTCCAAGATAAGTACTAAAAATATTATTATTAAACATATGAGTCAGTAATGTTATTATAAATGGTTTAGAAAAACTAAGTGAATACCTAAAACAAAATTATCTTTTTGTTCATTACATATTCGGAGTTATTAAAAAAAATGTGCTCTTACATTTTATCAATCTTGGAAAAATTCACTTATCAGAATACTATTGTTTTTGAGAGTTCATCCAATTAATTATGCTGAAAGGGCTACTATATCAGTACGTAATATGGCTAACTCTTCCTTAAAAAAATGCAGCCATCTCTGAAGAGCCCTACTTAGAAGTGCATGAGGCTTTGAGGAGACATATACATACAAACTATCATACTTAGCTATCAACCCCATAAGCTATTTCTTTGAATGGCAGATTAATCAATTCAGATTGCTTAGAGAATTAATCAATTCTTTTAATATTGTATACCAAAGGCTTTTAGAACTACTGAAATAAAAGGAAGAATATATTTTTAAAATTTATTGTTCTTCTGGCTGAAATTAAGAATCTGTATATTTTGGATAATAGTACTTTTTCAGCTGTGTCCTTTGAAAATATCTTCTTTATCCTATGGCTTGACTTTTCATTCTCTTAATATATTTAACAGAGAAAAGACTTAATTTTAATGAAATTCAAATTACCAGTTATTTTTCTATGGCTTGTATCATAGAAATTTAAAAGAGTCATCTAATTGTTGAATCTAAAAGAGTCATCACCTTACCCAGTATTATCTAATTTTCCTCTTCCTCTAGGAGTTTCATAGTTTTTCATTTTACATATAAATCTTTGACCCACTAGCATTAATTTTTGTGAAGATCCTAGGTACTGTCTAGATTAATTTTTTTACATATGCATGTCTAGTTGTTCTGGCACCATTTGGTAAAAACTTTAAGTTTCCCTGTATTACCTTTGCTCCTTTGTGAAAGATGTACTACATTTATGAAGGTCTCTTCCTAAGTTCCCTGTTTTGTCCCATTGATCTGTTTTTATATTGCCTCACTAATATCAGAATGTCTTCATTATTATAGCTTTATACTGCCTTGAGGCACCTCATCAAAGAAGGATACAGGTGATAAAAAGCATTTCAAAGGACACTCCGCATCAAATGTTACTGGGAAATGCAAATTAAAACATGGAGAAGTGTGCTATGATGACCTAATCCATACCAATGAGAATGCCAAATGCTGGTGGAGATGCAAATAGGCAGAGCCACTTCGGGGACATGTTGGCAGTTTTTTCGTTTTGTTTTTGTTTCATTTTTTTAAAAAAACAAATACATTTTTACTATAGAATTCAGAGAAACATAGCACTGTATCTACACAAAATCTGTATACAATTGTTTACAGCAACTTTATTTCTACTTACCAAAACTTGGAAGCAACTAAGGGGCTCTAGGTAAATGCATAAATAAACTGTGTTATATCTAAACAATGAAATATTGTTTAGCACCAAATGAGAATTAGCTATAAAAGCACAAAAAAAAAAAATGGAGGAAGCTAAATACTTACTACCATATGAAAGAAGTGAATCTAAAAACACTAACTACTGCATTATTCCACACAGAGCATATTCTGGAAAAGGCAAAACTGTGGAGATAGGAAAAATGCTGTTTATTAGAGGTTACGGGGGGGAGGAGTGAGTAGGAGAGCAAAGAGGATTTTGAGGGCAGTGCAAACAGTCTGTACGATATTGATAGATTCATGTTATGGTACATTGGCCCAAATCAATAAAATGTACAAAATCAAGAATGTACATCCAAGAATGAAAAATCAAGTACAAAATCAATAATAAAAATATACGCTCTGGGCAAAAATGATGTGTCAGTACAGCACAAATACATTAACAAGGTGGATAATGCTGACGATGAGGAGGGTTCATATTATTACTGTGAAACTAATACTTCCCTAAAAAATTTTTAAATCACATAAAAATAGGCAAGAAACAAACAAAAAAAAATAGGCAAGCAACATAGAATTTCAGAGTAGAAACAGCACTGATGGCAGCTTTTTTCCATGTGAGTTACTATGATAGAATTCTCAAATTATTCATCTTTCAATAATTAAAAGCATTAAATTGGAAAATTAGTATCTCTGTAGCAAAAATTATTTCATGGATGTGGACTTAAACTTTATATTGTTTTATATAAATAGGATGCACCATTCGAGTATCCTCTATATACAGAGTTAAACCTCAGTTTTTTTTCACACTATTTTTCTGTTTAATAAAGAAGCATAATGACCACCGAGACACATAATAATAGTTTAAAAGATGATCTTTTACCATCTCTGACCACCAAATTCATTGCAAGTTTCAAAAATGTATTGCCTATGACTCCATAGCTATATGTTGCAATTAAATAAATTGTTTCTGATTATTTATTCATATTAAGTACTGTCATCCACTAGCTTAAACATCCATTATCTAAAGTACTATTGTGGAATGGCAAAAATCACAATTTAATTTTTAATTGATGGTATGATTTACATGTTACAGAGTACAAAATTGTCCATGTTTAAAGTATGCCTTATAAAGCATCATCAATATGCATTAAAATTTATATCATTTCTATATTTGAGTACTGTTCTGCACATTGCAAAAATATTTACTCACACAGCTGCCTTTAACATCAGTAGTGTGACTTTAAGTGTATTTAAGATAGGCCATTTTTCCAAACAATTTGATAAATAATCCTGAACAGTATATATGAATGTTTGAGTGATTGCCATTTATGCATTTTTCTTAACTCTTTAGAGTACGTAAATTTATTTTCAAAATAAATTAAAAATGGAAAAGCAGTAAATTAAATTCTGAGACACAAATAAAATTTTGCAAAAATTGGTATTCATATCTTCCAAGCAGAGCAACACAATCCAAAGTGACTTTTTATCATTCTTTTCTTTATGGGACTCCAGTTAATGCAATGCTATTTCTATAGTAGTATATATGGAAAATATTTTTTTAGATTTTTAACATCATTAAAAAATCTAAATCTAATCCTTGACTTTGTATGGAATACATGTATCTGGGGCCAAATTTATTTTTGTATTAATTTTTAAGGATGCTGCACACAACGAGGCAATTTATAAAACTCAAAATATCCAGAATGTATTTAGTACTGTATTACAAAGGAGGAAATCTTCTGCTATAAAAATCATGCTAATTAAGTAATTTTTTGTTTCCCTAAATACTACTCTGGTTGCTCAATATAACTTAATACAAAGTAAATACTCAGTATTTTGTAGTGAATTTAATTTAATAAGGGAAAATTATGTTTTGTTAAATAGTTCCATAATCAAGGCAAAAACTCCAACATTCATAAATAATTTAGCACTCTGAAACCAAATATCATGCTAAATTATTTTGCTACTTCTTAGGTATGCAAATAAAATAATCTATACTCACAATACTAATTTTGCTTAGAGATATACATAAAATTATACATATAATTATTTATCTTTATTAAACTTCCAGGAAAAGTTGAAGCATATGTCAATTTGAAGCTTTTCTTTTATTAAGAAAAACCATATTAATTACCACAAAAGTTACTGTTCGTCACTATATTTTAATAACTGTGTCTGATTTTTCCATGGTAAAATATTCAAACCTCAGTACATTTCCATCTTAAATCGCAACTTGTTTCATATTTAATGCAGTCTTTCAGACAATTTAATAAACTGTTGCAAACTCTATGGTTAAAAGCAATATCTTCAGCCACCAGGGAAATGTGAATCAAAACTACACTGGATTCCACTCAGCTCAGTCTGAACTGCTAAAATCAAGGATACAAAAAATACATGATAGAGGTGATGCTGGAAAAAAGAACACTTATACACTGTTAGGTAATGTAAATTAGTACAATCATTATGGAACTCCATATGGAAGTTTCTCAAAAACCGATATATGACCCAGCTATACCAGTCCTTTATATACACCCAAAGGAATCGGAGTTAGCATATAATCTAGGTGGACGTACACCCTTGCTTTTCTGTCTCACAATTCACGAAAGCCAAGCTATAGAATTAGCCTAGGAGTCCACCAAAAGACGAATGGATAAAGGAATTGTGATTTATACCTATAATGAAGTATTACTCAAAAATAAAGGAGAACAAAATCATGTCATTTGCAGGTAATAAATGGAACTAGAGATCATTATGTTAAGCAAAGTAAGCCAGACTTAGACAAGGTATCACATATTTCCCTCATACATAGAATCTAAGGGAAACACTGGTGACATGAAAGTAGAAGAGGATCTGTTAGAAACAGGAAGAGGGTCAGTGGGAAAGGAGAAGGAAGACTAAAGAAGGTAATGGGAGGTGGATATGCTCAACATGTGTTGTATGAATGTATGAAAATGTCACAATCCAGCCTGTTCTGTACAAATAATGTGCACTCACTGGTAATTTTATCATATACTTTAATAGATATATGAACATTTAAGATAAGCCATAAAATACCGTGTTGTTTCTGAAATTATTTAAATTTTAATATCTCAAGTTTATTTGTACTTGTATGTTGGCATCTCTGAGATCCAGAATACTGAACAGATGATTAAATTCACAATTCAAAATACCCAGGCATAAAAATTAAAATTTTAGCATCATATATTTCATTGTGTTTGAGGAGTAGTTATTTTTCATCCCTCTTTATGAGAAAGGTGTGAAAATATATATAAGTGTATTCTATTTATTATAAACAAGGCATTTTATATCATTTTTCAAAATCCTTACAGAATTTACTTAATAACATAAACATGAAACAATTACTTACTAGAAAACAATTCTAAAATAGAGAAAACATTTTTCTAAATAACTCAAGAATGTTAATGAATATATAATTCCATAACCATTATGACAGATGATCACAATATTAAAATTTATATTGTTTCTATTTTAAAATAAAGTAAATTCAATCACTGGCCTTAGGCTCCGTTTGCTTAAATGTATTTGCTTAGACAAGAGGCTGTGTTTTTTTAATTTTTATTTTGATACTTAAACCTACAGTAACTGTGTAAAAATATACATAACATCTCCTTTATCATGCGATATATAGTATTATGAGATCTCATGCTGTCTATTGTGTCCAGAAGGCCGCATTACTTATTGTTTGAGAAATTTAAATATTTCTACAATATTTGTTAGGTTACTGTACACACTGTATAAACATTTATAAAGTTTATGGATTTATGATATAAATATTCCAAATTCGTATTTGCAAAAGCTGTAGAAGTATTTTTTCCTTTTAAAATTTAAAGCATTTTATTTTCAAAAAATTGTTTTCAATGGCAAGGATTAAGTAAATATAAATATTAAGACAATTCAATTATGTGCAATGATCATTGATGTGTAGGTTTTATGTTCATTTAGAAAGTAACAAGAATGACATTTAATACATTCTTTGTTATTTATTCTTTACAAATTAGTTTGTGAAATGTTCAGTACAAACACATTCTCAGATACTTCATCTCCTCCTTAAATAAAGATACCAACGGAAAAAGCTGCAATGCTATAACTCTGAAACCTTGCAGTGACACTGAAGTAGAAGTCACTGAATAATTACTAAGGTGATATTGCAACATCATCATAACAATAGATTCCTGATTATTTTCAATTATTCCAAAATACGGTTAAGTAAAATCACTAGTTAGCATAGTTTTTCACAGAATTCTGTCAGTAGTGGACACGATAATTTCAAACCAGGCAGTGTTACTAGGTCCAGAATTCTCACTACTATAATATAGCTGAAGAACATCCAGGCTATCGTCCATGGTGGAGAGCGCACCCACCCGAGAACCAGAGGAAAGTCAGTTTTGGAATCTGACTGTGACAGGAAACAAGTGCCCTTCTAAAGGAATGGAAAGAATGCAGATGAAACTCTCACTGCAGACTTACTGTCTACATCCCCCGGACATTTCCTTTCTCTCAGTGCAGAAGAGTATGTTTGAATCTTTAGCCAGATCCTTCCAGTGTATGTATTTGATGATTCATGAAAGCCTTCAGTTAAGAAGTCCTTGATAAAAATTTGCAAATAAAAAGAAACACGCTTATTAATGATTCATTAATCCATTGCCATGCGATAGAACTTGGGAAACTCTCTTGAAGTAACACTAAAAGTTATTTTTTCATATTGCTTTTTTTGCTCAGTAGAATTTAAACAGTTCAAAATATATTAAAATTACTTCTGAATATTTTAGAATCCTCCCTATTTTAAAACTACCTGTTGGTATATACCATGATAATGTCCCTATTATACAATAACACTAGGCAGCCATTCCACTGAACAGTATGAATGCAAAACTTTAGGTGATTCAATAAAAATTTAGTTAATAATTCATAAAGAAGTCTCAGTGATTGATATACATATGAAAATCCTTAAAATTCTTATTAGTACTACATGGACATTGTCTATATTTCAGCAAACAGAGTTCTAATATGGAATATTTATACTTTTTCTTCTATTAAAGGTAATTTGTAATTGTTAAGAGAAAAATACAGTTTAACACACCTACTGGAGAAATTATATTAGAAATACAAAACTGAAAGAAATGAGATTGAGTGCAAGCTACAGATTGAGCTATTCATAGTGGATTTCACTAAAATATTAAAGGACCCTCTTAAGGGATCATTTATAGAACTACTTAGTATCAATTATTAATTTTAGATTATAATTTCGCACAAATGAAGTAAAGAGGGATGGATGGTCATGTTGCAGCTGTTGAACAATTCAGAAAAGGCAAAGCAAAGCACGTACTAAAACATCTTCAAACCCCAACTGCATCACTCACTGTGGTTATGCTCATAAGACTCCATTTTAATATGGGCACATACTCCTCTTGGACAAATCCTCCTATAGACAAAAATTCTGCACATTGGACAAATCCTCCTGTAGACATTAACTATGCACCTCGTCAAAGAAGGCAAAACAAAAGACATTACACTGTGATATAGAAAAGCAAGCAAAATTATTGAATAATGGAAGATCCTAGCCAGTTAAAAGAAAAGAATGGTCCTTGGATAAGCTAGGTTTTAATATATGTAGCCTGAAGGAGGACAGGGGGAAGACAGAACTCTCTGATGAGAAACCCATATTCTGTGTGTTCTGAAGAAGCAGAGGTCAAGATTTTTGAGATACCAGAGCCACAAGAAATAGAGATGGAATACAGGATAAACGAAGGCCAAGAAAATATTGTCCTACTCTTTAAATGTATAAACCTATCCACATATCTGGATGACTGCCCAAAATACAAAGGAGTCAATTCCAAGCATTTAGCTAAGTATGAAATTTGAGATGCTACCCAAGATAGAGTTTGCACTTTCAATCCAACAGATGTGATAATTTTTGGAAATAACAAATGAAACCTTTTTAGAATCTAATATCCCTATAACATTCAGAATAACCAGAAAACAATCCAAACTACTCCACAAATAAAGAGACCTAAAGCTGTGACACAGTCTTAGAAATAAATACTATGACAGTGGCTGATTGCCAGAAAACATAGGTTCTGGAATTAGTTAATGAGAACCTTAAAAACTTTTTATAATTAGGTTCAAAAATATAATGAATGATGGGTTTATAATGAATGAAAAGACAGTAAAAATCAGCAGAGATACACAAACTATTGGAAAGAAAGAAATTTTGAACTAAAAAATCTATTGGAAACAGTTTCTATTTATTCATTTACAAACAAAATAGAGGTGTTCACTGCTTAGCCACTGCAGAAGTGAAATTTTGCTCTCCAGGTGCATCCATTCGTCTACAAATGACTTCCGTTTATCCTTACGGCCCAGTAGTACTCCAATGACATTACATTTTCTTTACATTCATTTGTTGGTGGACATATAGGCTACCCTGTGTTATAGAATCATGACAATAGCTTTAACCATTTAGATTTGTTCAAGAAGTACTTTACAGTGAAGGATTTTGTTGTTGGGAATAAGAGAGAATCGGGAATTGTCTGCACTGGAAATTTCTAAAAGTGATTATATAAAGAAATATAAAATTCAGTTGAATATAAATATTCATTCAGGCCTCACGGTTACCATTTGAAAAATGAACTACATGTCATTGCTTTGAATGATAGTTACTGATGTCTCATTAGACAATTAGAATGCAGAAATTATCTTCTATGATTATTCTCTCAAAATGATGCTTATTTTTCTTGATTTTAATCTTTAATTGTACAAATTGACTCCCAAGATGGATTCAAACAACTAATATAATTTAGTCTTGTGATTAGTAATTAGATCAGTGCCTACTCATTTTCCTTTTTGTCTGTGAATAGTACCTCACACCAATTTTAGCCTTTGGTCAGTTGTTAATATTTCTCCAAGAACTGAGAATCTCTACTCATTATAAGAGTTGACATTATCTTTGTTTGTGTATATGAAAAACACTCTTATGCTATTTTTCATAGTATTATTTGTAGAAAAACTATTTATCATTTATTCCATATCCCGACAGTAGTGTCATGCACAATCTTCAAGTGTTTTTGAAACATGAAATCATTGCATGTTTGGAGATACCACTTTCAGACATTAGATTACTTTTAAGGAAAAGAATTGAACCCAAATAAAATGGTTTCTCTTATATGAGAAACACAGAGTAAAAATAATGAGCACAATAAAGGATAGATAATAGGAAATGAGGAAACAGATCTTTCTCAAAGAGGAAGGAGATCAGGAAATGGGGAGAAAGGAGTGGGAGAAGAGGGAGAGGGGATGGAAAAAAGGAACCAGGAAGTGTTGGGTACATATGCCAACTTCTCACAATGAATGTGACCATTATGTACTACACACATGTACTAATACAGTAAAATAAAATATAAGAATCTACCAGTAATTACCATGAACATATAGAAAAGTTCTTATCACTTTATAGGTTTTGTGAAATTATATCTTAAAAAAACATTGTACTTTATTCCAAAATCTTTAAAATTCTCATTTTACTAGGTCCAGTTTTATTTAATATTCTGCATGGATTCTAAATGAAAAGAACTTTTAAGATCATTTAAAAAAAGATCTATTTGACTCTCAAATTTTCTACTTGGTTTATTGCCACATTATTTTAGTGGTCAAATTCTTCGTGATACTCTTAACCATTATAAAGAGGGAGGTAAAGAAAGGACTTTCAAATATTCATCATTTATTACATCCAGCAGTTCTCTGCGAAACGATCTGAATCATTCATTTGAAAGATGAGGCCCAAGTTATCTTCTCATTGCTCTTCATCCTGACAGGCTGCATAGGAAAGATGCTAAAGTAATACTTCTGATATTCATTCCCATTAAGTAACCACTCCCTGTGAGAATGAGTGACATCTGTGGTTTGGTTCTAAACACAGAAAATGGTGACAGTAACAGGATGATACTGACTTGATTTGCTATACTATACTGTGTGGGGTTTTATGTTGGTAGTAGTTTTACTGGGACAACTCTTTTTCTTGACAATTTTGAGGAAACAAACTGCCTTATCACTTCAGTGCCTGTGGAGAGGCCACATGCTAAGGAACCACAGGTGATCCTAAAGGGCAAATGTGACTTATAATTTCTAAGGGCATCTTGCAGCCGATTGTAGGTAAGAAGCAGAGGCTTCAGACCTGTAGCCATAAAGAAATTAATTCTCCCAACAAAACGAAGTTAGCTTGGAAATAGAGCCCTTCCTAGCCAAGCCTCCTGAGGAAAGCCCGAAACCAGTTTTAGGATACTCAAAGAGAAGACCGAGTAAAATCATGCCCAGACTTTTGCTGACAGAAACTATGAACTAATAAATGTGTATAGTCGTAGGGCCTGAAGTTTATGCTAATTTCCAAGACAGCAATAGAAATTAATTAAAAATACTATGCTTCACACATTCGTGTTGGTTATGTCTCCATAACCAACTCTTCATTTCTCTTCATTTTTATATATTTCACTCTCCCTTCCTGCTATTTCTATAAGCATGTTTAATTTTCTATGTTTTTTCAGCTTATTTTATTGAAATGTTTGGTTTCTATTAAATTAATTTATAAAGATGATGAGATCTTTCTATGTCTTTCACCTAAATAGCACGGTGATGCAGCCCAAGCTCCTCTCAGCGCTACCTCCTACCTGTAGATGTAGCTAACTTTTGGTTCTGCTGATCAGTCTTCCAGACTAATTTTCTGCTTTGGTGGACAAGTGAGCTAAACACATTCTCTGCCTTACACAAGCTTAAAAAAATAGAATTCCTGATGGAACACAAGCCAAAGTCCAGCTGTCACCTAAGAGGGAAAGGAAGTAACTACATTTTTTTAAGTATGTTCATTCTTTGCCTATCACCTCTTGTACTAATTTATTATAAAGTGACAATGAAAGAAATAAAATTGTTGACTATATGCCTCTTTATATCCTGTGCTGAAACATACCTGAAATAATTAACATCACAATCTTGTTAAGCCTTTTATAATTAAACAATAATTATTCTCAAGGGCTTTTTGTTTAATTTTTGAATTTTTGAAATACAGCATATAAGCAACAGGCATAAGATCATTAATTTGCAAATATATTTGGGTGCATAGACAGGTCTAGGAGATAAAAAACAGAACATAATTATCCCTCCAATACATTGTATGATTTAATTAGAAAACCATGGAAGAATAATGGCAAAATGTACCATAAAAATGACGTCTCACAGCTGCTATAAACAAAAGTTTATAAAGTTTATAGGTCAAAAATAAATATTGTGGGCTGTGGTCTAGCTCAATAGCACTGCAATTACTCGGCATGCAGTACACCCTGGACTCAATCTCCAGCAAAATAAAGAGTGAAAATAACCTAAGTATAGATAAAGGTATTCTATAAAAAATATAATTAACAATATAAGTGTTGCCAGAGAAACAAAGAATATGCTTTAAATAAATTTTACACAAAAATTGAGGGTTTAAAAACACACATAGTGAGCTCAAGGCCAATCTGAACTACACAGAGAGACCCTGTCTGGAAATTAAAAAATGTAAGTTGTATAGTAGTGTACTGGTTATTTGTATTATAAAACATTAACACAGTGTGTGTGTGTGTGTGTGTGTGTGTGTGTGTGTGTGTGTGAGATGGGATCGGTATACAACTGTTGATGTTTTTAAATATAACGTTTTTGGGTGGCTCCAGTATACAATTCAAATTATTTTTACTAAATTGTCAAATTGCCAAAACATGATTTGAAAGCATGCCCAGATATCAGGTAGAGATATATACAGTTGATATTTTCACTATAGTAAGAAAATATTGACATTTCATATCACTATCCAAGGTCTGTTTTCATAGACAGTGAGTCCAGTTACTAATTCAAAAGTTTTTATTCCAACTTAATATATGCTAATTGATTAAAATTAGTTGTTAGATTGGTTACCTTTCTTGGTTTTCAAAATAGTGCATTATAATTAATATTTATTATTATTTTAACTGATATTTGATAGAGAACATAAAAATGTAAATCGCTCTTATATAGGCAAAATATTTACACCTCATCACATTTTCTAGTGAGCATGATTTAACCTTTTTAAATTATGAAAGTTACCTTTATAAACTTTTATTACATAGTATTTATTTTCAGAAAGAGAATGGTTTTCTATCTCTTACTAATACATGTTTACATTTTGTACACTTATCTCTTTAACATCTAATGGTTTTTACATCCAAAAATGTGCGTTCATGTGTGTGTGTGTGTGTAGATAACAATATAACTGGCATTTTACGAGAGTCATACATTTAAAAACAACCTAAATACTTTTTATTCTTCCTACTTTTAATAGAGGCTATTTTCCTGTCATCTAGGTTCTAATAATTCTCAATATATACATATTATATTTAGTATATTTAGTAGTTTTTGAAATAATTATACAGCTTTTGTCAATTCTTTTTTCTCCACTCTCCCCAGTCAAGACCCCTTCAAAAAGCAAAAAATAGAAAAAAAGATCAAGAATGGTTAACTGATCTGACAGTGTAGCAACCAACCTACGAGGAACTGCTGTGGCGATATCTGCTGCCTTTGTCTTAGGCTAGGACTCCGGAACACACCAGCTTGACCTCCCTGAATGTTTACCTAGCTGTACAGATGATCTGAACTCTGTTGGTTTGAGTCATGAGGATAACAGTGAGATACAGGCAGAAAGCATGACTTTTTACATATCCGAGGTGAAAGAGAAGCCAAACTGAACTTTTGGCAAAACATGTGCAATTAAGGGAGAGATGTCCTGTTTTTGGAAGTAGTTGGAAGAAATACATATGAATACCCATGTTATTATTTATCAATCACTTAACTCGTGCTAGTCCATGTAAACAAATAATCCTAAAGCCTGAACTCTCTTCCTGAACATCTCATAAGGAGCCTTGTGCATGAAGGATGATTCTGAAGGGCCGCAGACATAATTGGTCTCCACATAAATGTAAATCACCTGCCTTCCTCAGAGCCTGCTGTCTCTATCCCTTTAGCTACCTCCTAACTCATCCTTCGAGCTCTGGCTTTCTCCTAAAAATGCAGCTTAGCAGAGTGATTGTTGGGTATTGACCGAGGGCTAGACGGTGCAGGCTGGAGCCCAGCACTAGTTCTGGAAACTAGGGAAAGGTAGTTAATGCTTATGTGCCTCATTTTCTGCATCTGAAAAAACAGGAACTGCTATAATGGTTCAATATATGGAAATTACTGGTACATTCCTGGCACTTAGTAAACACTGAAAAAGCTTTTTTAAAAAATGGTTCAAGGCGCCTTAAAAATCTCATTGAGGAGAGGATACCAAATCCATGGCCATGCTAATAAATTCTTTTTCTAAGTTCATATGGCATTATGAAGTTCTTCGAAATTCAAGTTTTTTAAAACACCAGGTCCTAATTTTAAGGAGATTCTCCTAGGAAACTGAAGGGGTGAAAATGACATAAACTTCCTAAAATATATAATTCTGTTTGAGAAGTTGGTTAAAAATGAGATTATATGTTAGAATTAGAGTAAATCTGGTAAAATAAGGGAAAACTGATAGTGTCTCAATATCAAATATATCTCTTCCTAAATGTGGCAGGTATTTTATGAATATGTACTTATCAATACTGGAAATGTGCATCATCCATGCTTTTAAAATGTAATGATGATGTTTCCCTTATAATTTTGTGAGTTTCAAACTTCACCCAAACAATAATGTGTAATGGAAATTACAAATATTTATTAAAGTTCTGGACTAGTCTACTAAAAGAGTAGCAACATTTTAATGTTATTCTTTCTCTTTTAACATAGATATTGGGTGGTTTAGATAGGTAAATGCAAGCCCTGTGTCCACTGCATATGTCATGTCAGAAACATGCTTATAGATTATACAGAAATGAACAGACAGCACAAGGAGCCCCAGTGAGGAGCTCAATTTACGAATTACTGAGGCTTGAGATTAATGCAGCACCAAGCCCTGGAGTTGCCACAGGCAATGGTGTGCAAACCAAGGTCAAAATCTCCCTACCAAATCCTGCCCGGATGTCACATAGGGGAGAAATCCTGCCCAGATGTCACATGGGGAGAAATAAATGGTTAAATAAAGTTTTGTAGAGATATAACAAGCATTCCACATAATACACCCAAAGAATATTTAGAATCTCTAGACTCAAAGAAGCCATAGGGATAGTCAAAGACTGTCTGAACAAAATCCTGGTTGCACAAGAAATAACACCAAGAATCAACAAATTGCATCGCATCAAATTAAAAAGTTTCTAGGGGCTGGGGATTTAACTCAGTGATTAGAGTGCTTGCCTTGTAAGCACAAGGGCCTGAGTTCGATCCCCGGCACCACAAAAAAAAAAAAAAAAAAAAAAAAAAAAAAAAAAAAAAAAAAAAAAAAAAAAAAAAAAAAAAAAAAAAAAAAAAAAAAAAAAAAAAAAAAAAAAAAAAAAAAAAAAAAAAAAAAAAAAAAAAAAAAAAAAAAAAAAAA